>APFE030019553.1:87298-160053 GCA_000404065.3 Pinus taeda
TTCAGCTGTAGATAAAGCAATCGAACTCTGTTTCTTGCTGAACCAAGATACTAATCTAGAACCCATAAAGAATGCACCACCACTAGTGCTTTTTCTGTCATCCATGCTTCCAACCCAATCTGCATCTGTATAAGCATGAAGAGTGAGATCTGTATCTCTAGGATACCATAGACCATAGTTTTGAGTTCGTTGAAGATACTTGAAAATTCTATTTACTGTCTGAAGATGAGTTTCCTTTGGATTTGCTTGAAATTTTCTAACTATTCCCACTGCATGCATGATGCCTGGTCGGGTTCCTGTTAGATAGAGAAGGCTACCAATCATAGATCTATAGGTTGGTTGATGCACTGCTATCGAGTCATCATTTGCGCTGAGGATGCATCCTGTCACCATCGGGGTACATACAGGTTTCAAATCCTCCATCTCATATTTCTTCAAGATCTGCTTGAGGTACTTGGTTTGAGATAAAAAGATGCTGCCTCATTTTGTTGGATTTGCAAACCAAGAAAATATGTCAGCTCTCCAATCAAGGACATTTCGAATTCTTTCTACATCACCAAGGAAAAATTTTGACTCATAGCTTCTTCATTGCTGCCAAATATGATATCATCAACATACACAACAAGTATTAGGAATTTGTAATTTTCAATTTTTATATAAAGATTGCTATCTTCCGATCCTTTTGAAAAACCTCGTTGATGAAGGTATTTGTCTAGACGATAGTACCAAGCCCTTGGAGCCTGTTTAAGACCATAGTGAGCCTTCTTAAGTCTGCATACAAGTTTTGGATCATTTCCAAGAATGAATCCATCTGGTTGCTCAATGTACACTTCTTCTTCTAAGTCTCCATTCAGAAAGGCAGATTTCACATCCATTTGAAATACTTTGGATTTCTGAAAGCTAGAGAGAGAAAGGAACATTCTGATGGCCTCAAGTCTAGCAACGGGAGAAAAAGTTTCTTCAAAGTCTATTCCTTCTCATTGAGCATACCCTTTACAAACAATTCTGGCCTTATTTCTAACAACTTCCCCATTTTCATTCAACTTGTTTTTGAATATCCATTTTGTCCCAATGACATTCTTATCTTTTGGTCTGGGAACCAACTCCCAAGTGTTTCTCTTTTCACTCTGCTCAAGTTCATCATCCATTGCCTTGACCCAAAATTCATCTTTGCATGCCTCTTCTACATTTTGTGGCTTAGTGGAGGAGATTAACACCAAATAGCTTGAAGCTTCTGCTATTGTTCTTCTTGTTCGTATACCAGCCTCTTTCTACCGCAAAATCTGAGATTCTGGATGATTCTTCTGAACGTACCTGGATGGAGTCTTTTCTTCTATCCTTATCTGGTCTTCTGGTGCCTCATAGGTCTCTTCTTTTTCATCATGAATCTGATTTGATGTTGATGGATAGTCCTCATCATCTTCGAAATCTTCAGATCTTACCTACCTAGGAGTGTTTTCTTCTTAATCAACCACTACATCAATACTTTCAACAATTTTTCCAAGCCTTTTATTATAACACTTATAAGCTTTGCTATGGGGAGAGTAACCAAGGAGAATGCCTTCATCTACTCTAGGTTCAATCTTGCCAAGATGTTCATCAGTATTTTTGATATAGCATTTCCTTCCAAAAATTTTTAAATATTTCACCGAAGGAGTCTCACCATACCAGAGCTCATGAGGAGTTTGAGTTTTGTTCACTCGGACGTTTGCTTTGTTGAGAATAACAACTGCAGCAAATGCAACGTCACCCTAGAAAGTTGCGGGAGTTCCAGATTCATCAAGCATAGCACGAGCCATTTGTTGAACCGTTTTATTCATCCTTTCCACTACTCCATTTTGTTGAGGAGTCCTAGCTGTAGAGAATTCTCTTCTTATTCCACGTTCTTCACAAAAATTGAAAAATTCGTTTGAGGTAAAATCCCCACCTCTATCAGACCTGAGGCATTTAATTTTGTGATCTGATTCATTTTCAACCAAAGCTTTGAAGGATTTGAATTTTTCAAAGACTTCATCCTTGTGCTTCGTAAGTCCTATCCAAACCATCCTTGAATAGTTATCAATGAATAATATGAAGTATTCTTCTCCCCGAGGTGACCTTTTCCTAGATGGACCACATACATCAGTATGGACAAGCACAAGTGGCCTGCTAGCTGATCCTTCCTTCTCAGGGAAGTTAGTTCTGGTTTGCTTACCAAACTAACATGACTTGCATATTGTATTGTCTAGAATTCTGATGTCTAGAAGACCACGAACTGCCTGGTATTTGCATGCTTTCCTTATTTGTGAGAAGCTTAGGTGCCCCAATCTTCGGTGCCATAGCCAGTGTTCATCATTCTTACTTAGATAACATTGATGTTGTCCTTATTTGAATGTGTATAAATTATTTGGAGTTCTTATGCCTTTGATCACTGTTTCTCCTGTATCAAGATCACGAACACTACATCCATTTGATCGAAATATTACCTTCGTTCCTTGATCGCACATCTGACTGACACTCAGTAGATTATGCTTTAAGCCATCAACATACATAACATTTCCAACTTTGACCTTTTCTTTCAACAGAACAGAACCTTTACCTTTTATGAACACAGGGGTGTCATTTCCAAATGAGACCTTCTTCTCATTTTCTAAGGCACTATATGACTGAAGTTTTTCCTTATCACCCGTCATATGTTTTGAACATCCACTGTCGATGTACCATTGATTTTCCTACCCTTCCGCATATAAGGCTACACCACATCTTTCTGGTTGCAGTTCTTTCATTCTCCATGTTTTGGCACTTGAGGCTTGTTCCTTCTGAGATGTTTGTCGAAACCTGCTCCTGCATTCAGAATGTTCATGACCAAAGTTGTTACAAATAGAACATTCAATTTAGTTTTCAAGGGAAGAAAAGTTATTGTAGGTCATTTTTGTGATTCGAATCATGCTTCTTCTTTTTTGAGCTTCTCTATTCATGATTGTCTTATATGCAACACATTGAGCTGCTTTGTGACCAAGGTTATGATAAGAGAAACATTGGCCATTGAAGAAACTCCTGTGATTATCATATCTACTAGCCAGATGATTGTAGTCTCTATTGACATCCGTTCTTGAGGCAAATTGAGAAGGTTTTACCTGTGGCTGGTTGTAGCTTATGTTCATCGTTAAAGTAGATTGCCCTTGATTTACCTGGTAGTCTTTGTTCATTCTTGAGGTAAATTGTCCCTGATTTACCTGATGATCTCCGTTGGGCCTTTGCTCACTCCTCCTTGCTGCATCAAGATAAATTTTGGATGTCGATGGTTTCTGCGCTTGAGATGTTTCTTCTTTATATCCCAGACCTGTCTTGATTAGGGGAGAGCGCTGCACATTGATAATCTCATCTAGAGTTTCAAATCCTTTAACAAATCTAAGATTACGAGCTTTTGTTTTCTCAATCTCTTTTCTAAGTCCCACAATTTCACATTCTAACTTTTCATGATGTTTTTCCCTTTCAACCAGTTGAAATTGCAGAGTATCAATAATCATATTTTTTTCTTCTAAACAAATTTTGAGTTTAGAAATCTCTTCATAAAGACCTTCTTCATCTATAGCATCCATGAAATCATCATCTTCAAAAGCCATTAAAAGCCTATAATTATTACCTTGTTCATCTTCATCACTGTTTGAAAGTCCATCATTTCTTTTTCTTCATGAGTGTAATAGCTCTTCTCATTTACATTCTGTTTCTTGTTCCATCTAACGGGTTCCTTAACTTTGTCAAGTTTATCCTTATGAGGACATTTGGCAGCATAGTGACCGACTCTTCCATAAGCAAAGCATTTGAAGGGTAACTTACCTCTGAATCTTCCAGCACCCCATTGAAGGTTCTTGACAAAATTCGATTCTTCCTCTTCTTCTGACATATGCCCTGACTCATAGTAATCTCCTTTACCTGAAGCCTTGAACATGGCTTCTCTTCTGTCTGATGGTCCTCCTTTCCTCATTTCATAAGCAGTTAGAATTCTGTGTAGCTGCGACATGGTAGTTTTCTGTAGATTCACCTTTTCTTCTATAGCAGAAACTTTTGATTCAAACTTAGGAGACAAAGATCTTAGAACCTTTTCAACCACAAAAACCTCTTTTATTTCTTCACCCAAGTTTTTCATACAATTAACAATCTCATCTATACGTAGGAAATAGTTAGCCACACTTTCATCATTGTACATTTTGAGATTCTCATACTGAATTCTTAGGGTTTGAAGTTTTTCTTGTTTTACCTGTTCATCTCCTTCATAGCTCAGAATGATCTTGTCCCATATTTCCTTAGTAGATTTATACTACATAACCTTGACGAATTCCAATTGAGATAGACATCCTAATAGATTATTGACTACTTTTGCATTGGTTTCATATTTCTTCTTCTCAGCCGAATCTGTTGGAGTTGCTGATGGAAATTTGTACCCTATATCTATGATATCCCAGACTTCTGTACCAAGAGATTGAAGATAGGTTGTGACTCTTACCTTCCAATAGACGAAGTTGGTCCCATCAAAAATTGGTGGCCTGATCGATGCTTCTTCTCTCTCGTTAGTTGCTCATGATGATAGATCTTCCTTCAAGCGGTCAAGCTTCTTCTAAAGGACCTGCTCTATACCAATTGTTAGAAATAAACTGAGAGGGGGGTGAATCAGTATTATCAAACTCTTATCAATTTATACAAATATTTTCAGATCTGACAATTGAAACTTGCATATACCTTCCAAACTTATAATTTAATTTATTCTTCAGATGTTTGTCAATAATCTGTAAGTGAGAACCATAGAATAATGAGCAGGAACACAAAATAGACAGTCACACCAAGGAACAGAAGATGTAAGGTGGAAACCTAATGTGGGTGAAAGCCACATGTCACAATATGTCACTATCTTCTCTCAATTAAAAACTTCTTCTTACAATGATTTTGTACTGGTGCAGTCTTTTACCAGTACGTAGGCTACAACCTGCAGAGAGCTACAACCCTCTCTTGATTTTCAACTTCTTCTAGAAGGGAGCTACAACCCCCTTAGCTCTTATACTAGCTGAAATACTAGTACGTAGGTGCTGACCTACAGAAGGCTACAACCTTCTCTTTTCTTCTAGGGACCACGTTTCATAAATTTCAAACTGGATCCAAAACATCAAGTACATGTGCATCACCCAATCTCCTTTAAACAAATAACTTCTTAGAATGCAGTAACCAGAAAATAACACCAGTAACCAGACAACAATTTAAACCTAGATCTTTGCAGAAACAGGTGAAAGACAGCTAAAATATAATTCAAGAAAGGTCTGCAACTTCATCGAAGGAAACCTGCGGATATCTGCACTTCTGCCATGACGAGTTTGCGCAACTTCGCATCTGCTTCTTCTCTAGTTCTGTGCACCTTCGTACCTGCTTCTTCTCTGGTGCTACACACCTCCGCACTGTGCCTTTGCCGCTCTTTTCAGTAGATCTGACTTATAATGCTCCGGTTTCTCCTTGATTCAGATTCAACTATGTCTCACTAACCGATTATCAGAAATTCAGATCTTGCTCTTCTTAACATTTTCAACACACTTTTGTTTAGCCAAATGATCTCCATTCCCTTTTATAGGCTAGGCCTCACTCAAAACCATGGACCAAAACCATTGAGAAACAATACCACAGACCCAATACTTGGGTTCATCTCTTTTGGATGCAATACCACGGAACAAAACCATAGGATCAAAAACAGTCGGACTAATACCATGAACCAACCATAATATTTCCCATGTGCGTGCACTTTTCTCTTCATGAAAGTGTGTGAACTTTTCTCTGCATGAAAGTCCGTGAACTTTTCTCTGCATGAAAGGAACGTTTCTCTGCATGAAAGTGCGTGAAATTTTCTTTGCATGAAAGAAACTTTTCTCTGCATGAAAACGCATGAACTTTTCTCTGCATGAAGGGAAATTTTCTCTGTATGAAAGTGCGTGAACTTTTCTCTGCATGAAAGTCTGTGAAATTTAGGTTTGCACCTTTTGTGCAGGAGACCTGTGAGCATATCCACACCTTTTCAACGGATCTCCTGCGCAACCTGCCGATGACCGCATCTTTTGATCTAAGGACCTGCAGAACCAGAAAATAACTTTGTTGCACTATAATTTATCATCTGAGATGAGTGGGTTGCCATCAAGTACAACATATGTATCATAATTCCAACAGCCATATGGCTCCCTGCAACTTCCCCCATGCCACCCTGAATGGCATTCATGGGACCTCCCAGGAGCCATTTAATGACTGCACAGGCCGAGGTAGAGCCACTGCCCTTATAACAATGGAGCCTGCAAATTTCTCTGTTACTATGCCCCCCTGATTCATTGTGACTGTCCTCCATAGGTGGGAGAGTCAAATGTGTTCACCATCACTGGCCGTAGATGCTGGTTGTTAAGCTATATCGATCTGGGTAATGGCTTCCACCATTCCCACACCAACCTCTGCAATCTTGCTGTTGACCTCAAATCCTCTATAATGTCCCCGCATAGCTCCTCTGTCAATTCCTCCACAATCCTTGCTAATTCTCCCCCTGTTCCCTTCCCCACCATGGTCTTCCATTATATGCAGAATTGAAGAGGGGGCACACGAGGCGGCGGCTATCATTCACCTACTATGCCTAGCTCTGATTCGACTTCCCCTGCCTCCTCTGCCGATTATCCCAACCCACTCAGTTTCGCAGGGTGGTACCCAGACACATGAAGTGGAAGAGGCAGAGCTTGGCTCCATAGCTCAGGTTGTGGAGATGTTGTAGTTTGTACTACCAACTTTCCCCTCCCTCTGCACCCTGCTCCTCACACCACGTAATTCCGCTTCTGCAGCTCATTGAACCGTCTAGTTATCATCGTCACCATCTCAATTACCATCACAGAAGAAAGTGAGCCACCTTCTCCTCTGGATCATCACACTGAAGATGTGAACAGAGTAGGTCCAAGCAGCAGGAGCCGGGACAACGCTAGTGATCGGGAAGCTGATGAAGGTCGTTCCAGAATGCATGGCAAAGATGTTGCTGGCAGTTCTCATGTTGAGAAGGGAAAACTTAGTTACGCACAGGCTTCTGGTAGTCACCAAGGAGACACGTTAGGACCGTGTGTAGGCACGTTTAGCATGGAGGAAGGCCAACAAGTGCATGGACGTGGCGAGTCGGACGACGAAGATAACTCGGACAAGTGGGCATGTCTGATTGTAGAGGAACTGACCTCGAAAGACTGAATGCCATGTGTTGAGTATGCTAGGTGGACATTTTATCATGTTAACATTTCAGTTACTATTTAGTTTTATGTGTCTTTAGGTTAGGATTATGATCTAGTTAAGTTGTCTCAGTAATACTATGATTAAACTGGTTACCCCTGTGTGGGCTATTTTTGGACTTATATTTTTGGACTAGTTTTCCCTCTGTTGGGGCAGTCAAAGACAATTATTATGACTATGTGATGATTGAGGATTAGTTCCTCTGCAGCTAAGCCTTACTGTAATTCCCATTTTTGTATCATATTAATAGATTAAACTTACTTAGAAAAAAAAAGGTCTGAAAATGTTGTTATTTTCAAATAATATTTTATAGATCTATATGCAGGTTCACTTTAGAAAAGGAGTGTATACACATTGGTTCTGCATATCAAAATAGCGTTTACATCATAAATTTGATTGACAGATCTATACGCTGGTTCGCTTTGAGGAAAGCGCATATGCACATAGGTTCGACACATGGAAGTAGTGTACACCTTATAAAATATGTTTTGGTTACTTCTGTTTGCTATTGCAATGTTTTGGGTTATTTCTTAGGTTCTAGTTACTGTATTCTAGAGACAACATTCTAAATGATCAGAGTGATTGATTGATTCGATTATTGTTGGTTCAAAAGGAGATTGGTTGATGCAGAAATATTTGATGATTGAATTATTTTGTTGATGAATCCAGTTCGAAAATTTATGAAACGTGGTCCCTAGAATAAAAGATAAGGTGGTAGCCTTCTGTAGGCCTGCACCTACGTACTAGTAAACATATCAGCTAGCACAAGAGCTAAGGGGTTGTAGATCCCTTCCAGTTGAATCTGGAGAATGAGAGAAGGTTGTAGCCTTTTGCAGGTAGAAGCCTGCGTACTAGTATAAGACTGCACTAGTACAAAAATTGTAAATAGAATTCTCTTATTAAAAGAAGATGGAGATGATTGCAGCAGGTGGTTTTCACCCACATTGGGTTTCCACCTTATATCTTGGTGTTCATGTTTGTTTCTTATGTGTGATGATCTGTTCTATTTTTACTGCACCTGGTTACTATTTATATGGTTTTGATGCACTCATTAAAGATCAATATATAATGAATTAACTGAATCATAAGTTTGTTGGATATACGCTAGTTTCTCTAAACATAGTTACATGTACACATGAGTTCCCTTAACTGAAGTAGCATATATGAATCTGATTATGGAAATGAAAAATTATTAGTTTGATAATACTGATTCATCCCCCCTCTCAGTATTATTTCCAGCAATGGAGAGGTGGTTGAAATATTTGGGAATTCAATTAGAGTTATGGGAAATTGTCTTCCTTGATTCCCATTGACCCATGAATTTTGCTGCTAAGGATAAAAGTTAAAACAATTTGCATGCGTAGGAGGAAAGGAACACACTACGTGATTTCAAGAGTTGGTCTTGGTTGCATAAAGTTTTGGGCCAATGGAAATAAATATAGCGCGATAAAATAAAGTAGAAGACCCCAAAAGTTAAGTTGAATTAAGTGGATATGAATTGATGTGAGTTAGGAAAATATAAGTGGTGTTGAGAAGGGAGACTATTATGGAATGACCTAGTGAGTGAAGATTCCCTTGAGAATTGTTCCATGCCAACTATTGAGGCATCTAAGAGTTTGTGCAAACCTTGAGCTTAGTGGGAAGAGGGACTTTTGTTGTAAACTTGTTGTGAAGGAGAGTGGGCCTCACCATCACCCTTTTACTTGAGAAAATTAGATCTGCCTTAGTGGTATCATGGCATGGATAAGGGGTAACATCTACAAAAATAAAAAGGCACAACTGAGCCTATGTTTAGGTTGGAAAGTGTTCACCCTTCTTCAGTTGTAGGCATATAATTCTTTAAATAAGCTTCTTCATCTGTATTTTAATGTTCATCATTTATAATTTTATTAGTGTTTATTGGTTGAATAAATAATGCTTTCTCATTATGAATTCCATGAATATTGATTTGTAACTTATATTAATGATGATATTAGGTAATTAGTTACCTATCCCACGTTATAACCTTGGTGATTGATCCTTAGCATATTCTTGCTAGGATTTTCCTAGTTAGAAGAGTAGAACTATTAGTATTCATTTTATTTAGAACTAACAAGAATGTTGGTTGGAGATCATAACCTCACCAAGTTTTTGATTAGTGGTTAGGAAGTTAATATGGAAGCCTTAGAAAAGCTTCCATAAAGGCATGCTACTCCATATTCCACTAAATAAAATTATCTATTTTTTGCATTATTTATGTATAGCTTACTCAAATCTATTTTTTTTTATAGGATATGTAAATTCGTCAATGATGAAAATAGACTTATAAGTCAATTATGGAAAAATTCAAATATTTATTTTAAATAAATATTGTTTAATTATTTTTAGTTTGGCATATATCAAGAGTTTGAGGTATATAATTGAAGTACATACATCCGGATTTTGTGTTAAAGACTTTTATCACCTTAGCCTTTTTTTGGAATAAAGTATACATTATAGTAGCATAGACTTAGATTGAGCATACGTGAAAATGAACATACCACTAACTTTTTTACAATTCTACAATTTTTATTTTTAATTCAATCATTTGTACTCAACACCTACATAAAGAGAAACATATACATTATATTTTGCATGAAAATGAACATACCACTCTTAGAAAAATTCAAATTACAATTTCTTACACAATTTTTATAAATAAAAATGATATATTAAAAAAACTAACTCATTTTCATACTTCCCGTCTATTTACACCATATTTAAAAACACCTAACACCTATGTGATACACATGAAGATTATCATCAACTTATACCCACTAAAATGTTATATATGTTGATATATATTATCTAATATGCTCCAAAATTTAATAATAAATTGATAAATATCATA
The DNA here is from genome assembly GCA_000404065.3 of Pinus taeda. Classification (NCBI taxonomy): domain Eukaryota; kingdom Viridiplantae; phylum Streptophyta; class Pinopsida; order Pinales; family Pinaceae; genus Pinus; species Pinus taeda. The sequence continues at coordinate 97,431 of APFE030019553.1, forward strand.
TGTGTTGAAATATATATTATCCAAATATGCTTCAAATTTAACCATATATATTGTAATATTTATTAAATAATTAGATGTTATCGACGTCATAATATATCTAATGAAATATAGTGGTACACTTCATCATCAATGACCAAAATACATATTTAATTCGATTTCATGTAGTAAGAGGATGTTTTTCAAGATGTAAACATTTTTTGGGTGAAAAACTTGAGAAAAAATTTACACTTGGATAAATTTGATTTCTTTTATATAGATTTAGATTTATTATGGTTTTTATATATTATTTATATTATATAATTTCATTCTATATTATGTGATATACATGTTTATTTTGGAATAAAGATTCTATATCATTAAATATTTTTTGATAATAGTCACAAATCAAATGTTAAGACTTATCTAAAAAGTAGTTATGTTTTTTCTTTCGTTTTAAATTAAAGTAATTCATTAGAAAATATCTTAGATTTTTTTTGGACATGTGGTATTGATAAGCCCATAATATTATACAAAACTTATTTACGAATTAAAAATCTTCTTTACAAAAATATAAGATTCAATCTCCATAGTTAAGAATATCTATAATATATATATATATTAATAATATAAACCTTTACCATCCATTTAATAAATTAAAAATTTTAAAATTAATATATTAGTAGTAATAATAAAATAATTTTTATTTATAATATAATAGAAAATAATTTTGTAATTTAATTTTTTAAAGTATATTTTTCTACTTTTATTAACCATTTAATTTATATAGTTAAGTTAATTCTTAATTTGAAAAGATTGTGGAATAATATTTTTAGCATATATTCCAAAACTGACTTGTACATAAATTTGATAGGCATTAAGTGTAGTTTTTTTATTTTTTAAACGGAGGAAAAACCTATCATAACCAAGAAATAGTATTAACAATGTCAACAACCATCATTCACAGCTATCCATTAGTGCAGTTAACTCATCACTGTTATTCAAGGAAAATCATGCCACATGTAATTACCTATTTGTATTCCATAAAGGCACAAGGTTTCAGTCATGCCAAATATCTTTAAGGCTTAGGCTATTAGCCTATTTCGTGATGAACAAAAAGGATGAACTCTAAAACGAACAAAAAGGATGAACTCTAAAACAAACAAATAACCAATTATTGATTAACTAAGTTACAAATAATATGAAGATTTTAAAATATTTATTAAGTTATTATCCTTTGCAGTCCTGATAATATGGCATTTAACCATAACAAGAAGAAGACTTTGAGGATGATATTTCTCTACCTCGGATTTTTCGACACTTTGGGAACAGAGCGTGGAAATTCAAAATAAAAATAAAAATTTGAAGAAATGTGTGTATTTTTCACCAAACCTGTACAGTACATGAGGAAGTCGATGTGAAATAATTAAAATACTGAAAGAGAGTAATCGGGGGCAGGGATCCGAAGAATGTTGTGAGAAGTCCAGTAAAATGGAAAAAAGGAAAGGTTAGTTGGATGCTCCACCAACTTTTTTACCAGTATTTCTTTCCCCAATGTATTGGGAAGAGAAGTTTTTGTCTTGTAAGGTATCCAATGGACCACAAACTTCAACTTGCATGATACATTATTCAGCAAATCTCTTTTGGTGTGGAATATCACATCGCGTTAGAGTTTCGTTTCGAGTTTCGTTTGAAGTGGCAGACCACACTTTCTCAATCTTTTCTTCAACGCAACAAACCTTTTATCGCATCTCACCAAACTTTCTTTCAGTGTTATACACGAAGGAGAGAATGCTTTTAAAACAACACATTAGACAAAGGTGCATTAACAAGGTTCTAAAAGCGCATCAGCTCGTATTTTTATTTTATGCAATGCACTGTAAGGCATGCGAGACCAAATACTTTTTAATTGTGATATACAAGGAGTGAAAAAGTTGTTACACTCAATAATTTTTAATGTGATACTCAAGTTTCCAAGCACGTCACATTACAGTTTGTTTCAATGCAATACACTTCAGCCAAGTTCTTTTATTATGCATCACTTAATAATCTTTAATGTTTTAAGAAAGGGACATAAAGAGAATTTTTATTATGTATCACTTAATAATGTTTAATGTTTTAAGAAAGGGACATAAAGAGAATTTAAATGGCACATAAGACCAAGACTAATAAGTGAATGCCATATCCCACCAAAAATGAAGAGAAGTATACCACAAGGATTTTATGAGAAATGAGAGCTTTTTGCACCTCAAAGGGCTTTCTGGAATACATTCCTTACCACCAAAACATTACAGAAAAAGGCTTACTTAACATTGAAGATTACAATGAGGCTTTTCTTGGCCAAATTCAAAATTAATGTTTTTAATGAACATATTGAACCCATATAAGAAAATCTCACTTTATGGAATAATCACAACACAAATATGGAGATGTTGGTTGTGGATGGAACTAGGGATTTTGTACCACCAAAACATTACAGAAAAAGGCTTACTTAACATTGAAGATTACAATGAGGCTTTTCTTGGCCAAATTCAAAATTAATGTTTTTAATGAACATATTGAACCCATATAAGAAAATCTCACTTTATGGAATAATCACAACACAAATATGGAGATGTTGGTTGTGGATGGAACTAGGGATTTTGTGAGAAGTTGGTAAGAAATTATTTAGTTCTATTTATTTTAAATTTAAGGAATTAAAGAATGGAGCATTGAATTTTTACCTTTGTGGACATATCAATTTCTCATTGTTCAAAGAGAAAAGAAAATAATATGACTACAAAAGTAGAGTGGTTATTATGTCACATAACATGTATTCAAAGAAGACATATTATCTAGAGATGTGATTTTTTCATATAGTTCACTTAGTAGATCTACTTCACTTGATCAAAAGCAAGACAAAGTTATTTTGATTGATATTGGCATGAAGATTGTGTGTGGCCACTGTTGTGAGATTTCCTCACCTTATGATTGTATTGAAATAGGATAGTATGTGAAGATGAGGCAAAAGGTCCATGTTCAGAATGAACATTTCTTGTGATGTAGTCATTCTATCCATTTGTTGTTTGTTGGAGGTGAGAATGGGCCTATTTATATATTTGAGGACTCTACCTCATCATGTGAGTCATTCTAACAATGATGTTTTAGTTGATGACACAACAATTACTTGATGGATACTTCATTAGTAGTCATTCTATCTATTTTTTGTTTATTGGAGGTGAGAATGGAGCCATTTATATAGTTGATGATTGCTCTTCCCATCATCATGTGAGTCATTCTAACGATGATTTTTTAGTTGATGACAAACCAATTGCTTGATGGATGCTTCATTATTTTTCTTTTTATCAACTTGCATTTCAATATCAATGGTATATCTCTAGATTTCAGGATGGTGCCATGATAGATGCCAAAAAATTACTAATCATCATTAGTGGATGAATAGGATAAGGAAAAATGGGAAAACATCTTGAGTAGATCTAGATTCTCACCTATTAAAAGTAATTATTTACACTTATACAAAAGTAACAATTCAACTCTTCTTAAATGAAATTGGGATAATGTTTATAGATCATTAGGCTAAGAAAGAGTAGGTTATATTGTAGATGATTATATGTGGTATAATCATAATGTGAACTTGGATAAATGACACCTAATGCATTTGAAAAAATTAAGTAGGAGGAAGGCAAAGAATCAAGAAGGTAAATGCCCAATGGTAAAGAGGAATTTTGATAAATAGAGCCATTGTGTTCAAGGAAAGCACATTCCTCAATATTTCATGTACTATTGTTGCACTTTTAATGAGGAGAACTAAGTATGTTGCACATTTAATGAGGAGAGCTAAGTAGGTGGAGCTCAAACAGTGAAGAAGGTAGAAGGCCAATAGTAAACAAGAATTTCCATAAATAAATCCATTGAATTCAAGGAAAGGACTACTCTCAATCTTTCATGTACTATTATTGCACTTTTAATGAAGAGAAGCCATTGTTGGCCAAGACATTTACTCTAGAACTCAAACTCTTTTGTGTATTTTTAATGGAATAATATTTTGTTGATTTTTCTTAACATTAGAGTTAGATGAACTATTATGTTGATTTAACTCAACCTTGGAGTTATTTGAGAATATTTCTTACAACAGTAATGTAGCAAAGTAGATGATTGTTTTAATACTTGATTTTTTGATGTTCATAGCCATTTACTCTTATTCTTGTCTTTATTCTTAACTAACTAATTAATTTATGGGTCATTAACAAGAATAGATGTAATTTTGTGCTTACCTCCTACCATAGTTATCAAATTCTTAGAATTAGATTTGGTACAAAAAAAATTCCACTGCATAAATTTCAATACAGGAAAAAAATGGAAAATACATATTTTATACATTTTTATAAATAAAATTTATTATTCTTTACCCTTCTTCCATTATTATAAATTTCAACATGATATTCATTGTTTTTCAAAAAAAAAAAAAAATTAATGTAATATAAGATTTGTTATAGCTTCTATTTTTAAATTCTTTTAATAAAGAAATTACTATTTTTCATTATTTTAATACCAGCCTAGATCCATTTTAACACCAGATCTATCAAGTGTTGAGAGGGATCAAATCTCTCAAGGTGAAAACCTATCTTTTGAGTGCAAAAATTGAGGAAAGGTTTGCACCTTGAGAGATTTGATCCCTCTCGGCACTAGATCCAGTGTTAAGATGGATCTAGGCTCGTTTCAGTGGCGTGCAGTCATACAAAATTTTCTGAACATCTAATTATTTTTATCATTTCAAATATGCTAAATATGTCTAATATTGATCTGGTCAATTTAATTTAAAATTTGCTTAGTCACCTCAGTTTGTTGAGATGAGAGAGACTCTTAGTAACTTGAATGATGAAATACAAATTTTCAGTGCAAAGTGTCAATGTAACAATTTTGATTGATAAAAAATGTGAATAATAAGAATAGTCAATTACAAACAATCTTCATGGCGATCAATCTAAAACAATTTTAATCTACTTTTCTATTGTCACACCTATTACTTTTTCCATTTTCTCATATTGATCATATGAAAAGAGTAGTTGGAATCATAGACCATTCAAATATTTAACTCGACCTACTGTAGTAAACAACATACCTTGCCTCTGTTGCTCTCCAATATTAATAGTAGTTTTCTCCAAAGTCAATCATTGTGACATATGGAGTCTTAAACGCCAAAAAAATTTCAATGTAGTTATTTTCTATTACTACATTTGATTCCAAAGTAATTAGCAATGTTGAATGATGAAAAATGGGAATAATAAGAATGTAGACAATTATAAATAGTTGATAGTTTCAAGAAGAAAACATTTTGGGTAAGCAGACATTTTATTTAGGATGAAAATTTAAGTAGTGTATTATATCTGAATTACTGAGAGAGTGTGTATTTTTGCAAGTGAGAAGGAGAGACAAGGGGAGATAGAGATATAGATGGGGGGGGAGAGGGAAGAAGAGGGAGACAAAGACATGGAGGGAGGAAGAGATATAGATATGGAGAGATAAATGTTAGAGGAAGAGAGAGAGAGGGAGGGGAAAGGGAAGGAGGGAGAGAGAGATAGATGGATAGATATGGAGAGAGTGTGTGTATGTTTAGGGGGTGAGATAGAGAGATAGAGAAGGAGAGACAATGGGAGATAGAGATATAGATGGAGGAGGTAGAAATGTGCTTACACTAAAATCAATGCACACTATTAATCTAATTACTTTGAAATTGATGTGCATCATACATCTAGTTGCATCAAATCACAAATCAACATCTACACTAAAATCAATGCATCTATTGAAAACAATCAAATAGGATTAGAAATCAACATCAATACTAAAAACAATGCATCTAGTGCAAGAAATCAAATCGAATTAGAAACCAATATCTATACTAAAACCAATGCATCTAATGCAAGAAAACAAATATGAGTAGAAATCAACATCTACGCTAACATAAAAGTTGTTTTAACACTGTCCTGACTTCTGACCACCCAACTGGCTACCACTATCTAACTTCCAAGTACCCGATTGACATCAATTTAACACCGTCCCAACTTGCGACAACCCTACTTTGTAAAAAATATTTTCTTCTCTCTTTTTGTGCTAACCATAATTTTCTTTTAGGTTTCTTTACTTTTCTATAAATTAACTCCCAAATAGTAATCAATTATGTTTGAATAAAAAATTCCCACAACTACGACCATGCAACGTCATCTCAATTATATAAATATTTGAAGCCCAAAGGATCAGTAAACCTAAGGCATTCATATTAAACATCTTGAATTAATATTATAAACCTTGTGAATAATATTAAACATTGAGAATTTTATTCTAAACTAAGTGAATAATATTAAACCCTACAAATATCATACTTTAGATTAATAAAGTGAAGATAGTGGATAAAAAGGACCATATATTAAAAAAAAAGCTCTATTTTCCACATTTTTTTTTTGTAAATAGTTACTTTTGTTTCAAAAAAATTGAAAAAAATGCAACACAAATATTCAAAAAAATAAAAAAATATTCAAATGTGAAAATCGAAGGTCAAAGGTCATGCCTTTCTAATAGTTAAAAGCATTTGACAGGTTTCTGACTTCCCGACTCCTGACTACAGCAAGATATAGCTGAACAAATTGAACAAATGTTCTTCACACCTGACCTCCTGAGTACCGACCATCGTCTTACCCCAACCACATTGGAGATCGTGGTTGTGGTGACCGTTCACAGAAAATTGAATTTAACAGCATGGTGATTATCGACTACCCGACTGGCTTCTGCTGCGAGTAGGAATAAAATATTTTATTTATAGCTTTACATGCCAACCATAATTTTCTTTTAGGTTTGTTTACTTTTTTTTTAAATTAAAACAAACTCTAAAATGACAATTCATTGTGTTTAAAAAAACCATTCCGCAAACTTCGACCATCCAGCAACACCTTGATTTTTGTACAAAAGTGGTTGAAACATCTCGTCATTTGAATGAATAATTAACATGCTTGATGTGAATTTATTGTTGCACGCCACAAGGGTTTAAACAAAATTTAGCAACGTTTTTGCTTTCCACTCTCTATTTTGCAATCTCTTATCCACACCATCTTTATAGTGGTTCTCTGAAACTTATCTCTCATTACAAACAAATAAGTTGAAATTCCCTGCAAGGCTTCTAATTTCTAGTAAACATGCATTGTCATAGAGAATTGCACTAGTAAATTTGATATCTCTCATAGAAAGTTTATTTTTTTATTCATTTTCAGGGCACAACATGGGTAAGAAATGTAAATTTATGATGTCAAATTAGGTTATTCAACACATTAAGGAATGCTTAAAGGGAGTTGAAAATCTAGAACCAGAAGATTGCAATGTCAACACAACTCTCATTTCTGACACCACCTTCGAAACCTAAATGGAAGGTACGATGAAGTGGGAATAAATTTATAATTTATTTGAGAATAGAAGTTGGTTAAATTTTGAAACTTCAACTGGGGACAAAAACACTCATTTTGAAAAAATTAGAGGTACAAAAATACACAAAGTTGCTACTAGAGTGATTTTTTTCCCTTATTACGACATGGTTTCAAGGGCCATGCGACATCTCGATTTTCCTACCTACACTATAGTAGAATTCAACAAAAAATTTATAGCTTATTGGAATCCACAATTACTTTATGCAATTTACAATCTTAGTGCTCTTGAAGTTTTCTTAAACACTCAGTTTTTGGATAACTTCAACAAGACAATATTCAGGAAGTGTGAGGGGAAATATGATAAAGTTATCAAACATTGGTTATGAGAAGATAGAGAAGGCTTCAAACTTAAGGCATTAAAAGAATACCTGGTTTCCATTTTCAAAAGACTCATTAGGTTCCTCATCAAAATGTTGTCCCATATAGATGGAGAGAAATATCGTGAGCATTGCAGATTGCAATGGATGGCTTTAATACACAACCTACTCAATGATTCAAAGTGTTTCAATTGGACCAAATTCTTTCTCAGAATTTAACAGATGCCCTTGTGTTTTCCATTTTCTCTCCTTTGAGACATGATCAATTATTTTTCATGTTAGCCTATATTATGGATATTATAATTGTTTCTACTTATTTTCCTTTGATGAAAAGGAATTACCCAGTTGATTAGAAGCTTCTTATTCATAATTATGCCCCTATTTTTTGAGAAAGTAACTTCAAATTCCATTTTTATGACATTTCTAATTATGTGATGACCCCTTTCCATTAGATTTTGTTTAGAGAAAACCCTTCCAGGGTTAGTGAAGGCCTTAAAGAGGCGTTAGAAGAAATAGGAGACTAGTTCGTGGAAGAATTATTCACATATATCAGAGTTTATGGAAGTGAACTTGACCCTCATCTTCTTCCTAGATATATTCCAAAGAGGATCGCTTTAAGAGAGGTAGTTAATCAAATTTCCTTGAATGGTCAAGCTCAAAAATTGAGCAAACTTCAGAAGAAAATCTAGCAAAACTTCCCAATTAGCTTTGGAAATTTTTGCCTCAAGGACCAAGGACATGCATTTTAAGGAGGCTAAAGAAATCAACCACTTTTGGTTTTATTAATTTCCCCTTCATGACTATGACCCTCGCGAATTCATCAATGACCATTATTGGGATGTTAGCTACATCAAAACTTACAAACACCAATATCCTTTTTTGATGAAATTTTCATTAATATTGATAATTTTCATAGATGTTGAGTAGGTAGGATAGAAGTAAACTACATGGGTTTAGACAAACTCTTTATGAGAACTTCCTTAACTAGAAGAGTCTTCATATTAATACTACAATTGAAGGGATCAAATCTATTGAGATCATGGAATACAATTTCAATGACATTATTTCAGACCCTATTTCCTCTTCTCCAAAAAATAGAAGAATCCCAAGTTCAAAATGTTCTTGATGTTCTTTTTATAGCTCTAGAAACAAGCACAACAAAACAAAACAATCTTAAATAAAAAGATCTAGATACTGAGATAGACCAATAGGTGTTGGAAAATAGCTTACCATTGAGGGAGCGGGGATGAATTAGTAGTAACTATGATTCTATAAATTTTAATTATTTTTACTAAAACATTGAATGATTAGTGAGCCAACACAAAAACATAATTAATATCATATATAATCATTACAACAACAAAGTAAAAACACCATGAAGAATCAACAATAAACCATGCACATAAGTGGACACAATGTTTCTAGTGGAAAACCCGCTCTAGGGAAAAAAACAACCCGTTGTTGCTATTGCTCAAATATTCTATTATGCTGAACAAATTTTTAAATTGAGGAGCTAACACCCATTAGTTGGAAGACTCAAATACTTTGAAAATATGCTAGTAATACCAGATAGAAATACTCTTCTCTCACAACTCTATGAACATCCATCCACTGGAAGCCACCACGACCAATGAGCCTCACCCAACACTACTCAAATCTAGAGAAATGTGCTTTATGTTCATATTTTCTAGCTAGAAGGCCCCCACCTTATTTACTCATCGTCTTCTACAAAGCCTCAATGCCTTCAACACCTCCATGTGAACCACGTTTCAAAATGTTTTAGACTGGGTTCTCAAATAGGCTTAACATGAGCAACCCAACAACCACTCTAATATGAAAATGATATCTCATAAAGCATGCAACTCCACACAACTAAAAATATGAAGTATGTTATATAGATCATTGTAGCACACTCTCACCCTCATGCCAACAATCCATCCACAACACCATCTTCTCTTACAAATAGAAGCCAAAATATATTCAATAATTCTCCACGTGAATACCACAGGAAAATATCATGGTTATCCCAATACCATGGACACATGTACCATGGTAATCTCCAAGTCAATACCACAGGTAAATACCATGGTTATGCCAACACAGATAGTTGTACCATGGTAATCTCCAAGTCAATACCATGAGTAAATACCATGGTTATTCCAATACCACGGGTTCTGGTACAATGGTAATCTCCAAGTCAATACTACAAGTAAATACGATGGTTATGCCAATACCACATATTTTCTGCACGAAAGTAATATCATGTGACAACCTACTTACACACATAACAATACCATGGTACTGTCAATACCAAGAATACCTATACCATGGTAATACTCTACTCATCACCAGCATCCAACATTCTATATGTAGCACCTTCAAATCACATCTCTATCCGCACATCTTCATGTTAGTAGACATGCCAAGAACCATCTACACATCATCCACCTACATCCATTTATACATGTTCACAACCAACTAACCTGCAACCCAAAGTACTAGGTTGACATCAATGCCAACAATAGGGTCAAAGGAACACATAACTCAAAGGCTAGAAACAATAGAGACCAGAGAAAGAATAGGAAATAATATCATTATTAGTGACGGCCCTGATGACACCATAAAGGCACATATAGATGTCGAAGAATATTAATGAGGACCTAAATTATATGCAGTTTTATACAAATAAAAATGAGCAAATTACTATTACCCCTCTGTCAAACTTGACCGCTTTCTCCACCAGAGAAAATGAGTTTGTTGAGAAGCAAGAACAATGTATTGATATATCTATTCCATAAACTTGTCATGACACATCCATGACTCTAATTTCTACAAAAATGCATCTCGATTCGTTTTCATTCAAACTCGTCACTGATATAAAAACTATTTATGAAAGTCCTTGACTGAAGATTACTTTAATTCTCAAACTAAGTCAAGTGTCAGAAGAAAGAAGAAAATAAAGTTTGAAAGTTTTGAAACCATATCATAATTCAATTGGCAAGAAACAAGAAATGTTGAGGAAAAACCTAAAGAATCCTCCCTAGATCTAGGAGCCTTTGTCAATTATAACTAGCACCATGTTGGTGAAATTTCTACCACCTACAAGAACAATTTGTAGGAGATAAAACGTCTGGAAAGTGAAATAGAGAAAATCAAATAATTTGGTGAAGAAAGTTGGAAAAACCATTCCAGAGTGCTTGTAGGTGGGTTCAATATTGAAAGATAGAACTTACAAAACTAATACAAATATTAATTTAATGAAATGCAACTCAAACACTCTACAGAGATTGAACAAATCTAAAAGGCACATCGAAAACAAATTCAAATATTGAAGAATGTGACAACAACATTCTAACCATGACAAAAACAATGAAGGAAGAAATTAAAACTCTCAAGTTTCAATCAATTCAAATCCATGAAGTGGAAAATAGTATAGATATTTTTAAGGCACAAGAAATACAAGCCAACCAAATATTGAGGAGAGACCAGGCTTAGTTTTATAAAGAAATGGATAAAATTTGCATATTTTATCATGAAAATTTGGATCTTGAAGAAAGAATAGAATCTTTGGTGGAAGAATACCAATACATCAAAGAAAAATTCACATCAATTATTGAATAGGAAAAATAACTCCAACTTGACAGCATCTAAAAAATCTCTAAAATGGATAAAGACTATTTCTTTCTTCTTTGAGGTAATGACAATTTGAGGCCAAAGAAATCAAAGAATGCATTAAGAGGGCCACTGAACATTAACTGTTGGTATTGGAGATGGGGAAAATTTTTATAAAGGAATTCAATTTGCCTGTATCCAAACCATTAAAAGATGCAAAACCTCAGTTAATGCAAAATTCTCTGAAAGATAGTGCCATAGATGAACAGAAAGTCATAGACAACCTCAAAACCTGGAATCAAGAAAACTTTCAAAGATTTTTGTTCATCGATTTGAGCAAATCAATTGATTTCAAATTTAGAATCAAATATATTAATAAAAAAAGAGGTTGTATAAAATTTCATATCTATGTGCAAAGTCAATATCAATCATTTTCATCCTATCCACTTCTCAACAATTTCTCAGCTATACTCAAATTGGGCTAGTCACATCAAGGAAAACATACCACATTTTCTCAGCATGGAAAAAGAAGAATTTGACCAGAAGGAGGAAGCTTGAATGAATTGCGATATTTCACCGCAGAAAATACTTTTAAGACGGATTAAAATTTTAGAGCAGAAACTCTGCTTTTTTCCTAACAAACTTTATAGATTTTCTCATTCCAAACAATTGATCAAAGTTTCCTTCTATTCATTACTAGTTATATGACATCTTACGTTAGAGTAAGCGTCCATATGTTCATGAGTGCAAGACTTTTATTTTTCAAATTATTATTTGAACTCAAAGCTTTTTGAAGATGAAAAATTAGAATTGAATGCATGTTGTGTTGCCACATTCATCTCCTCTTATTACTTTAATTTCTTGATGGGCGTACCTTCTCTTCAGTTCTTAAGTTTACTCATGTTTATCTATGGCTCAATATTGAGATATTTTTCTCGACAATTTTTGGGATATATTGCTACACTTTATTTTGTTCCTTAAACCAATCTGCTATTTTTTCTTGTCATTGTATATCTACTTGAAAGTAAAGCTTGGTATTAAAACTACAACACACTAAACTACTATCATTTTCAGCATAATTTATTTTCAATCTCTTTATTTATGGGTTTACATGCAAATATTTTTTTCGAATATCACTTGTATTTCCCAGGAAATTTTTAAAGTCAATTTTTTTTTAAAAGAAAAACTCTCAGTTGAATTCATATTGACCTATGTCATTGAATCCCTGTCATCTCTTTCAATTTTAAACAGATATATCTGGTGCTCAATTATTAACTTTATTTGTGTCTATCTATGGACAAATATTATCACATTCTCTTAAATGCTCTTTAGGATATGCCACACTTTTTTTTCACCCTCTATCAAAGAAAACTGGTTTTTGTTATATGGTTGCATATCTCTTTGGTAGTGAACTGTGGTATTGTAACTATAGTGCACTAAATTTATCATGTTTTCAAGATATTTTCTTTTCAAGTTTTCTATTTTTGTCATTGCATGCAAACACAATTTCGCAACAATACTTGTATTTCCCAATCAATTTTTTAAGAGAGATTTTTGCAGCACAAAACTCAGAGTTGAATGTGTATTGACCTATGGCGTTGATTCCCTGTCGTCACTTTCATTTCTTAATGTGTGTATCTGCTACCCAAGTCTTAACTTTATCCATGTTTTTCTTGAGCTGAATATTAGCATATTATCTTAAACACTTCTTAACACATGTTATACTTCTTTTTTCTCCCTCTCAAAGGAAATTGTTATTTTTTCTTTGATTGCGTATCTATTTCATAGTGAAACCTCATATTCAAATGACAGTGTATATAATCACTTTCATTTTGAACATAAATTATTTTCATGTAATTTATTTTTGGTATTACATGCAAATATATTTTTGGAACAAGATTTGTATTTGGAAATGAAATTCTCAATTGAAAATTTTCTTTAGAACAAAAGTTTGAGTTAATGCCAACCAAGTCACCATATTGATTTGTTGTCATGACTTTTATCTATTAACAAATGTGTCTTGCATTCAATGATTAATTTTATTAGTGTATATATGTGGCTGAATAAAATGATATTTTGTTCAACACTTCTTAGCATATGTTGTTGTTTATTTCTTTCTGTCAAAGCAGATTGCTATCTTTTGTCTGATTGCATATATATTTGATAGTGAACCATGTTATTCAAATTGCAGTGCACTTAATTTTTTATGTTTTCATCATAAGTTCTTTTCAAGTAACTTTTTCTTGTCATCACATGCAAATATATTTTTGTAATAACTTTTGTATTTGCTAAACAATTGCTGAAGTGAAATATTTTTGTAAAACAAAACCCTTAGTTGAATGTGTATTTAGCTATTACACAGATTTCATTTCTTCAATTTCTTTTGTTAGTTCATTTGTTTCCTACTCATTTGTTAACTTTATTCATGTGTAACTCTATTTGTATATAACAATATTATGTTCAACACTTGTTAGCATATCATGCACTTTTCTTTATGTCAAAGCATATTGTTATGTATTGTGTGATTGCATATCTTTTTTATTGTGAACCCTGATATTCAAATGACAATGCACCTAATTGTTCTCCTTATGAACAAAATTTATTTCCAAGCAATATATTTTTTTGAAATACATGCAATTACATTTTTGATAGGATATTGTAATTAAACAAAATAAATATGTTACAATGATATTGCCTTTAATCGTACCTCCTCTTTTTTCCTAAGTGTGACATATACACTGTTTTGCATTTTAGAAAAATGTTGAAAATAAAAAGGTGGTGAAATCCATAGACCATCCAACATTTTCACTCTTGATATAACTATAAATGTCAAAACTTGCCTCTCTCTATATCGTATATCAATAATGGCTCGTTGCAAAGTCATCCCCTATGATTTGTGTACACTGAATGCCCGCGTCATTTTTAAAGGAATCTGTTTAAGATTCCATCTAACAACAGGTGTTGTAGGAACAATGTTTGGACAATTTAGATCAAATGGAACACATTTGTAATTCTAAAAAAAAATGTAGTGAACATTGGAAGTTTAGGCGGCTTCAAACTAGGAATACAGAAGATATCCTCAACATATCTAAGAACACCATTTACAAGCCCAAATTCAACTCACAAATTACATGTCAACATGACATACTCTCACTAACATAACAAAACTTAATGCTCCAACACATCATCATCATTGTCAATTGTTTCTATTCTTCTAGTCTATTCTGCAATAGACCTCACAATTTGACATTTCAAAGATTTCATCGTCTTCCGATTATGCAGGTTAACCAAATTATTCGTTGCAAACCAGTGAACTGAAGATTCAAATAAACTCTTTTCCTCTAGATGTAGGAAATTGTCAACGCATGACATGAGAAGATCACAATCATGCAGAGTAGCCTCTGCATTTCAGTTATTGGTTAAAATATTGTGAAAGGACACTTGTCTAGGACCATCTCCTTGTCGCCTGAAGATTTTATCCAAGGTGACCACACTATTGAAGCTTTCCCACAACACTTCCCCTATTGTTTTTCCTACATATAAAGGTTTATCCTTGAGGCAGTTTCCCAAGGTTACCCACAAAAATCATCGACCTACCACCAAAATGAGAGCCCTTGTTTTAAGGAAAGGCTTCTTGTAGAGATGAATCTATCTGTATAAACAAAATGATATTTATAAATCTCATCTCATCAATAAAAACATAACAAATGTGCCTCATTTATTCTTGAAATGTTGCTAGGGCTTTCCCATTCAACGATTTTGTGTCATTTATAGGAATTTTTAAAGCTAAGTGTATTTCTTTCCCATGTACTGAAAGCAGCAATGCTAATAGGAGCCAACAATAGCAGTGGCCTTCTTCCACCCATTGAAACAACAAAATGAGCGCGATAAATAAAATGAATAAGAGAAGACTTCCCAGTTCCAGTTTTTCCTTGAATAATCATTTTCAAAGCATCGTTACTGTCGGCATCAACGAGTAGCATAAAACGATTTCAAAAGAAGCTTGTTGTTTCTCAAATAAAGAGAAAGGTGGAACTATTGTCTCCCCAATTTTTATAGATCTCATCTCATCAATCAAAACATTATGAATGTGACTCATTTATTCTTGAAATGTTTCTAGGGCTTTCCCATTCAACGATTTTGTGTCATTTATAGGAATTTTTAAAGTTGAGTGTATTTTTTTCCCATGTACTGAAAGCAACAATGCCAATAGGAGCCAACAATAACAGTGGCTTTCTTCCACCCATTGTAATAACAAAAAGAGCACGAGAAATAAAATGAATAAGAGAAGACTTCCTAGTTCCAGTTTTTCCTTGAATAATCATTTTCAAAGCATCATTACTGTCGGCATCAACAAGGTGGCATAAAGTGATTTCAAAATAAGTTTGTTGTTTTTCAAATAAAGAGAAAGGTGGAACTATTGTCTCCCCAATTGAGTCACCATTATCAATACTCATTGACTGTGCATCTTTTATAAAATGAATAGCCTATTCCATAATTTCATCTAGCCAATTATATTGAATATCGTAATCACTTATGCCAAGATTGTTAAGATCAGAAATGGTTACACGGTTGGGAGGAATAATCCAGGAAAGACCCTGCCACTCTCCATAATCTCTATCAACATTATATTCCTCAAAAAGGGACTAAAACTCCTCTTCATTAATCTCATTTGGAAAAGGGCCTTCATCACCATGCCATCCACAATATATTAGACTCCATTACATGATGATAACTTAGATTGAAATTCATATATCTGAAGAAATGTCACGAAACGACCTGTACAAAAGAAACTCAATCCAACAAAATGCCTCAAACTCTTATGAATCCACGTTCGAAAAAACATAGAAACACGACCACACACGAATGATATCATGCATATCGTATGGTATACATGGCTCTCGCCTATGATTTCCATCATAACTCCATGATATTGTTGTTTCTATCAAATACAAATATTCCAAAAAATCGGGTCAGTTTCGATAAAGCTGGACAAAATTGTTCTCACATGAAATTTCATCAGATTGCACTCACAGTCTTTGGAAAACTTTCTTGCCAACATTCAAGGGAATAAATTTGCGACTACAAACAACGAGATGTAGCTTTAGTAACATATGGCATGTTTCTTGTGCACCAATTTCACACTCAACAAGCATTTCTGCAAGAAATATTCTATACGCAGATAACATAGAAGCGTCAGATTCAGGTGTGCTTGCAAACCTTGTCAACATTTCATGATAACTTTCATACCTTCTTTATACCTTTGAATCATATTTTGCAATACATTTTAATATTTCATGTCAAGAAACAACTTCTTGACAATCAACATTTTCTCACCACATTGTGAGAAGATCCACATTGTGAACATTTAAGTGATCATCGTTCTATGCTGCTTCATATTTATTTCTCCTTTTTTAATCTATGTACATTGCAAACTCAAGATGCACCACCCATGGAGTGTCGTATCAACATGAAATGATAGGCCCATTTTCCTCCAAATAGGAATCAACACTACATTTTGTGTGCCTTTGAACTTTGTTGTTGACCAGATGCTCATAATATTTATTAGGATTGTATGAAAAAATCTGTGAGGTTTTCAAAAGGCATAGGTCATCATTAGCACTTCAAGGAACCATAAAATTACAATGTTGTATGTTGCGTGGATTCTAGACTATTAAATATTTGTCAATGTAGGACTTCACTTCATCAACATTCAAAGAGTTGGTCCAATCTAGTGTTTCCATATTCGAAGCTCCTGACATCCATAGGAAACTATGGGTGTGTGCTAAACCACTGTGCTGCCACTCATGCTTACCAAAAAAAACATAGTTAACATATGAAAAACAACCAAAATAACAAACGAATCATTCCAAAACCATAAACACTACAACATAACAAATAACCACTAACCGATACCAGATGCCTTTAGCTGCAAGATATTTATCAAGAACCGATTGATGAAATATATTAAATCTTTGGTGCATGTACATAGAAACTATATGCGAGTAATAAATAAGATTGTCAAATTTTTTTTTTCGCATGTTCATTTCGTGGATGGCAACATATGTTGGAAGGCATAAGAAATTGTAAGTCATGCCACTTGGTGTCAACCACACTCAACGTAAAAACACATATTGGGTAGCCCAATTGCATGATCATGTCTATGAGTTCAGAATGACACTTTGTCTAATATGCCTTTATACCCCTAAGATAGCAACTAAAATTCATTAATTTCTAAACCAATTTATTGTGAGGAAAATCCTTGAGTTGTTGACACGAATCTTGGATATTTGCAAGTGCGATCTCATGGATATTCCTTTTCAAGAAGAAAGACGTTGTCCCCTAGCTACGATGACACATAATCATATTCAATAGGAAATATCGAAACCGAGGATGGTTTCCAAATCTTTGACCACAATACCTAAGTAGATGCAAACCATATTCATGCATTTCAACATTGAAAATACATGGATACAATCAATGGACATCACTAGTTGGAAACAAATTTGGGAAGGCCATGACTAGAAACCCTTCAGTGTTATATTCATTGACAGGGGATGTGCCAATATTTGGCCATTCCACTACTTCATTTGTTCTAGAATTTGCATTTTCAAAGAATCTTCTTATCTGTTCCACTTCCCTGCACTCATTAGGCATGCGAGAAAGAAACGATGATGGATGGTAGTGCAAACCACCAACACCCAATATTTCAATGTCCTGATCAACTCTCCCAATTTCACCCAGAAAAATATCAGCATATTATAGCTTGCTAGACACATCAGTTTGTCATTCTAGCAGAGCAGCAACAAAATCCATATCGATTTCAACAACCTTGTAATACTTATCAATCTAAATTTTGTAAACCAATGCACCCAACACACATTGTATCTTGAAATAACATTCATAATATTTCAACTTAGCACTGCATCTTCTAAAAATCAAAAAGTGAATTTGTTCTACCTATCATGGAATCTTCTTTCCAATCAAATATATATATCTTTAGGAAAACTAATCATATGCCCATTAAATTTATACTGGCCACCATGAGCACGTGTCACTTGCAATATTGGACTCACTCATGCTATTAACATTTCTTATGCCCGTGTCAAAACTCCTAGTACCTCAGGTTTCTCATCTAGATTCATGTTATTAAAGTGAGAGAAATAATGAGCACCTCTCTCACTCTTTCATATTTTAGAAATGGGCCCTTCATGCAAGCTCACAACTTGTATACCAGCATAATATTCATTACATACTTGACACATTTCCACAATAGACAAGTTATCAATCCTGCACCAGAACCTTTTACGCAACTCAATCATCTCTCTACTAAAATAATGGCGACCACTTCCACTTCCTTTATGAAACAAGAATATAGATTAAGGATGATCTTAAAAAACATGCCAGATTTGAGCATTGGGTTGCACATTTCTTTCCTTAAATTCATGGGAATCCATTCTTCTATATTAGTTGTAGTCGAGTTCATTCTGCTTACATAAATTATAAATCATAATGCTAAAATGAAACATATAAAAATGTCAACTTAGTAAGTTTAACAAACAAAACACATACATTTTCTTGCCCATCACGTTGATGGAGCTGGACTTGACCAACCAAGAAAGGTTGCATTGGTTATAAATTTACTTCTTTACCACTATTCACTCCAATATTGCTCTACAAAAAAATACATGAATTAAAAGATGAATCTAGCAATTGCTAAATACATATTGACATGCAAAAATTCAAGGAAAATAAATTCACTTGCACCACCTGTCCTTTCTGATGAGAGGGACTCTGCACAAATTCTCCACAAATAACAATATTGTCTACACACTTGCTTCCAAAAATGCTTGTTCTGACATTCACAACTGGGTGTCACAAATTTTCAACCATACGAGCAAGCATACTACTATAAACAAAAACATAAGATTCTTGAAATCTAGCTCAAGGAATCCACATATTCTATGTTCCTTCCACCTGTGTTTCTGCACCAATATTCCTTCCAACATTGTTCTGCACAAAGAAATGAAAGGAGAAAATCATAAAACAATTAATATATTCCATTGACATGTAAAAATCTTATCAAAACAAAAAAAATACATCAGGCACATATTCTCTTCCAATATTTTGAGCTCGAACAAAATCTGGTGGAGTGACGATATTCACTATATAGTTTCTACAAGGAATGCTTGACCCTACATTGCCACTAGAGTGACCAAAATTCCTTACCATGTAACCAAGCATATTTCTATCACCAAATACACTGGGTGCTTCAAATTCTCATTGCCATGAATGCGCCGATGTTCCAATAGTCCATTTCTTGAGTTGTCTGCAGACATACCATCATTGTCACTTGCACGAACATTTTATTTGTAAACAAAATATTCATAAAGAACGATATGGTTAGAAATTCAATGAAGCAGTATTACAACATCTAGACAGACATATGCAGTCTTTCTCAGCAACCATTACCATATCATTCACACATTCAGTTGTGAAACACCTATAGATGACATAAAAAATGGATTTGATTCATATAAGAAGAGTATTTCCCATATTTTTCTAAGATTATCTATGGCCTCATTTCGTTCTTGTCAAATCTTTCTACCTCTGAGGCCAATTTTTCCCTATTCATGTTTTTTTTAGCCCTGATGATGATACAATAGATAATCAGGAGAGATATTCTCTACGAATAAGAATATCACCCTAGTGCATTTGCAATTCCAGATTTTTATACACATTTCAAATCATTGATCAGTTACAAACAATTTGCAAATACATTCTCATTCTATTTGATTTCTCTCACAGAAAACATTATCAAATCGGTAGGTGTTATGGGTTCATTTTCGGCACTTGAAAAATTATATGGCATGGTTCATAGAGAGACAAAGACAGGGCAGATAGAAGTCTACTCAAGTAATATTGGTCACTATATATGTCTTTTCAATATATTGGAAGGGCAAGTGTAATATAATTTTTCAATATCTCTCCCTCTCTCTCTATTTTACTTGAATCCCTACAATCTGTCCATGATGCCCAATAAATGGAAAATATTTTTTCATTACTCTCACAGATAGGTGATGAAAAATTTTAAAGCCATTTTTGGGTATAAAGGGGATGTTGTTTCATTCAATGGTAACTTTTACATTTTCTACTAGTATTTTGGAAATTTTCAATTTTTCTTTTGGAAAAATCGGAATGTATTTTGTTACGTGCATGAAATATTCACACCCCCACAATACGAGAGAAATGTACTAGGATCCCACATTCTCATTGTCATGTGGGTGGCAAGTTTCCATATTCTCGCCATGGTTGGGAAGGTTTATACACTGAGCAATTTTGATAGATAAATCACTAATGAAGTTCTAGTGTAATTCCATGCTATAATATTCACAACCCTTCTGTGGGTAAGAGGTTACCCAACCTACAATGGGTGCAAGTCCAAGTGTGCCCAAAGCCCCAAGCTTCTTGGAAACAACCATTATCGATGAGAATACCCAAGCTAGATTTTCCTACAAGCCCAAACTTGTGAGGTAAGTACAATAATTTTATTCAAAGGGTAAAAAAAACACAAACAAAATATTAGCGTATCTTTGCACTTTGTGGTGGAAATGCTAGTTATACCCATTTGTAAAATAGTGCATAATTTCAAGATGGGTTTTTGCATCATTAATTACACGAAAGACGTTTTCTTTGTGGGATTTGGGTGAGAAGATACTGTTCACCCCAGCCAATCAAAAACTTTTATTTTTTTCATTCACACAAATAAAAAATAGACATGTGGTAAAGTCACAAGAAAGTTTCCATGCGAATATATTCCACCTTCCCTTCACCAGGTGGTTTTGATGCTGAACAAGGAGGAGGAGAAGAGATCCTTCTTGTCATCTTCCCCTCCTGGTTCCATGTTGTTTTTTTGGTAACAAATCATTATGTTAAATCTCAATTATTACATATTGGTGTGGTGCAATGTAGTGCTAGGTTCAAAGGGATCCCAATGACTACACATTCGTTCCCAGGTGTGCTTATAGCGAGAGAGTAAAATTCTTGCAAGTTTAGCAAGACGCGTGACAAATTACACTCCATGAAGGTTTGAAGGAAATAGCAAAAAAATGGGCAAAGAGGATACTAGATCAGAGGTGTGTATTCCATTAGTAGATGATGCAAACAAACATGGATGTGGAACTCAGAATGATTTAGAGGTACCACCACCATGGAAAGAATAAATCACATTTTGGGGCATTGTGGAGTGTTGTTCTTGGAGGGTTATTTTGCATTATCGCGCATAAATTAAATCTGACTGTGGGAGTGATTCCTTCTCTCAATGTGGATGCTAAATTGTTGGGATTTCTCTTGGTGAAAACATGGACGAAGATTATGTCAAAGCAGGGGATATGCACAACTCATTTCACCGGGCAGGAAAATTTGTTCATTCAAACCTATGTTGTCGCCTACTATGGCATCGCTTTTAGCAGTGGTTTTGGGACATACATGATTTCCGTTGACTAAACAACACATAATTGAATTGGAGTTGACTATCCAAGAAATAGGGTTGAAAACATTAAGAATCCTTCTTTAGGGTAGATAATTGTCTTCATTTAACTATTAGTTTTTTGGACCTATTTTTCCTTGTTCCACTTCAAATGGTAATGGTCATAGATTACAATCTCACTTATTGTAGTGGCGTTGCTTCAATGTTGTCGATTAATAGTTTTCACACTCTGAAAGGTAATGACACTGCAAGAAAGCAAGTTTGGTGTCTTGGAAAGTACGTAAACATTTAGTTTTGTCTGGAGCTTATTCAAGTGGTCTTTTAGTGGAATTGGAGATGCATGCGAATTTGACAACTTTCTAAGTTTAGGATTGGAAGCATATAAGAACACATTCTATTTTGACTTCATTGCAACCTACATTGGATGTGGCCTTATATGCCTTTACATTATCAATTTTTCAATTTTTCTTGTGGCAATAATAGCATGGGGATCCTTATGGCCTCTTATTAGCAAACTTGCAGGTGACTGGTATCCAACAGACCTTGGTAGCAATTACTTCAAAGGCATGTATGGGTATAAGGTGTTTGTAGCTGTTTTTTTTTATTCTAGGTGATGGGTTGTAACACCTTGTCAAGATAATAGTCATTAATAGTAAGGAAATTTATACCCAATATACTAAATGAAATGCAATTCCTCTCATCAACAATGTTCAATTTAATGACAATGAAAAATTAGTGGAGGAACAAATGCAAGTGGAGATATTCATGAAAGACAAAATACCATTTTTGGTAGCATCTTCTGGTTATGTTGGTTTTGCAGCAAATTTTGTTGGGTTAATACCTGCCATTTTCCCTCCCTTGAAACGGAACTTGGTACTGATTTCCTACGTGGTGGCCCCAACTTTCGTATTTTGCAACTCATATGGTCCCAGTTTGACTGATTGGAGCTTGGCTATCACCTATGGAAAGCTAGGACTCCTCATTTTTGCATCATTTGTAGGCAATAATGGTGGTGTAATTGGATGTTTAGTAGCTTGTGGAGTGATGATGTCAATTGTCTGTACTCCCTCTGACTTGATGGAGGACTTCAAGACTAGTTATCTCATCCTAGCATATCATATATCTACGTTTATAAGCTAGTTAGTTGGTATTGTCATAGGATATATTTTGGCACCCCTTACTTTCTGGATGTTTTGGAGAGATTTTGATGTAGGTTCCCCTGATCGAGCATACAAGGGACCATATTCTGTGATCTTTCAAGAAATTGAAATTTTGGGTGTGGAGGGATTTCAGCACTGCCAAAACATTGTTTGTAGATTTTTTATGCCTTCTTTACGTCTGCAATACTAAGAAACTTTCTGAGGGATTTGAATCCTCACAAAATCTCAAGTTTCATTCCCATCCCAATGGCTATTGTGATTTCATTCTACATTGTATCATATTTTGAAATTGACATGTATTTTGGTTTTGTCATCTTATTTGTATGGGAGAGATTGGATAGGAAAGATGCTTAACAATATTCAAGGGCTATGGTTTTAGGATTGATTTGTGGGGATGATATTTGGACTATACCTTCAATAGTTATTAACCTATGTAAAGTAAATCCACGTATATGCACGTTATTTTCCTCCACTTGAATAACCTCATATGCAAATGTCTCTCATAGGTTATACTTCAATTGCAATATTTACCCCCTTATCGGTATGAAAATCAAATATTTTGAACATTGGATTCTAGTACATTTTCTTTTCATGTTTCTACGGTTGAATGGAAGTTGATAAGTCTGTTAAAACTCTCAATGGCATGGATGGAATAGTATTCTCATCTATGTGCATCAATTATTAAAATTATTTTATTTCTTAAAGACCACGTATATTAATTTTAAAAATAGCATTTGATGTTTATAATAACAATTAGTTCCAAAAATTTTGGACAATGAGGAGCATAAGAGATGGCTTCTACAATGTGTGCAGCTCTCGAAAGCACTCTGCCTAGGGAAAATGTAATTCGAAGAAGGTTTTACTCAACAAAAGCAATTAACTAGCTATATTGAAAGGTGGTTGTAATCATGCTACAACATGAGGAATTGGGGAGCCTCTTTCTCTACTGATAAAGTGTTGGGGCAAAGTGATTGACTATCATTTAATTTGTCAACCCAGGGGTTTCTTAAACTTTTAAAGCATGTGTGTACTGTATGTGCTAGAAATTGTCTTTCAGTTGAAATCAATCTAACTACAAAATTAAAAAAAATCAATTCATCTAATCTATGAAATCAAATAATGAAAATGAAATTCAACTAACCTGTGAAATCAAAAACAACTAATGTATAGTTAGTTACTCCAACATTCAATTATGAAGTGTTACCTTCTTGAGATGATGTGTAAGCAACTATTTATGCGTTAACTTCTAATGTCCTAGAAAAGCAAGTAAAGTGTGTAGAAAATAACTCAGTAATTGCATGTATTAAATATTCAACCATTCAATCTTGAAATATGATTAAATCAATTTCTTAGAATGATCTTTAGGAATATCAGTTAATGCAATTAAATGAGGATCTTAGAAGAAAATATAAAAGCACGAAAAAGTAATGCTCAATGATTGCATAGGTCGAACATTCAATCACCCAATTTGAAGTCACTTTTTTGGCCTGATCTTTTATTCAATTATACAATGAATTGATAGTTTGATCTAAGAAAGTAAATAACAGAACATGAAAGGAAACTAAATAACTATGAGCTCTTGCCTCAAACTTAATCCAACTGGAAAATACACAAATCTTTCCTATTGAAATGTTTCTAGAAAAGCAAATATTACATAGTCATTCTAAAACTAATACTAAGAAATCAAATGAACTTTAATCTATAAGAGCAATTAAATCTCACACATTTTAGGTCGCTGATCTAAAAGTGCGAGAGATGGTAAATTGAGATGCTCCATATGTAAGCAAAGCCAAGTCAAAATGAAGGAACATTCATGAGTAAGGTGCCACAATCTAATTTTGTATTCAAAGCTTGAGCATAACTCCAATTTTACACATGAAAATGATAGGAGAAAACTTCCCCTATTTATACAAAAAGATGAGAAGCTATGTCATTAATGAGAGTCCATGAATCTCTCCCCATATCTCTAGAGTTACTTACAATCAAAATAGGAAATGATAAGACATGTGTCTTCTTAGAGTTTCAATACAAATAGGAAATGAGACACATATCCTCATCATCCCATAATCTTCTCCACTCAAATTAAAATTTGGTTTTGGGAGGCCACATAAGGGTCTTTTAGAAGGTTCCTTTTGACCTACACATGTCAACAATCTCATCCCACCTATTAGGTACAAGCATATACACATTATTTTCTAATTTTCAATAATAATTTCAAAAAAAGATGCTAAGAATTAATAAAGTTTGGAAAAACATAAATGTGACTAAATAATGATAATGGTAAGATAAATGTAATGAAATAAAGGTGGAGTGAAGGTTACAATATGGACATATAAGTGAAAGTGTAATGGAAGTGAGTGACAATTTCAGGGCCCAACATACCCCCCAACTAAAGCTATTGCATGTACTCCTGCAATCTAATACATTAATTCTTTTTGATCCTTGAGCTTTGACTTAACTTTGCTTGATATCATTTGATAACTTCATACTTCTGCAAAATCTTTTAGTTGAATTGCAACATGGTTGGTTCTTGTGTTACAACCATATTTTTTTATTGCATTCATTTTTTATCTTTGAACTTTTCATAATGATAATTTGACTATTGTTGAAAAGTATATATTTATTGGATTGCATCATAGTTGGTTCCCGTGTGACAACCATGATTGTGTTTTTATCCAATTATCTTTTTTAGTACTTTTGACATGCCTTTGTATGTTCATAACAATAATGTAATAGTCAATATCTTTTGAAAGTATGTGGGATTTTGAATGTGATATGAATATGGAAAAATATGAATATGAATGTATCTCCCCCCCAACTGATGATATTAGCAATTTTATGGGATGAGGAAGAGAAATGTTTTTTTCCAAAAGTTATCATTCTAGCTTTTCAAGGAATTTTATGGTAAAAAGTTAGAGAATGACATACCTTAACTTACCCTTTAGAAATGGATGAGTTGGATGTGTGGTGGCCACAAAATTATGATCATAATATTCTTCAAGTGGTTGGACAAGTCATGGAGAAAAGAGTCAAGATGACTTTTATTAGCTTTTATTAAAACTTGCTAAATCTGTTGCGGAATAGTGCTGATTCTGCTACCACCATCCAATTTCGCAGTTGTTATTTGATTCTACAGTTGTCATCTAATTTTCCAGCCACTGTCTGATTCAGCAGCTACCATATGGTTCTGTAGCTGCATATCTTCTACATTTGCTCCAAAATGCTGAAAATGATAATCTTCATGTCTTTAAAACTCATTGGCACTATTCCTGCTATGTGAATAGATGTTCTGATGTCGAACATAGCAGGAAATTGTTGACTTAGTGACCATTAATGGATGCCACTAGTCAACACGAGAACTCTCACCATTGATGACAATGAGAGTCAAGATGCCTAAACGCATTTGCTAAGTATGAATAATTTTGTTGTTGTCGAGTACCTAGAAGATCTGATGAACAAGGGATATTAATGTATTCCCATTTTTTGTCGACATGAGGACTTTCCATTAAGGCATGCAAGCCTCAAGGTATTTTTGCAAGGATTTTAGACTTAAGGAACTATGGACTCAATATTTTGCTCTGAAGCAGGGTTTATTTGCGAAATGAAAAAGCATAGGAAAGGAAAATTGAAAATGGAAGATGACATGGGCAATAAGCATGTAAGTGAGCTTCTTTCTTTTATTTGTGGGTCAAGTAGAAAGTGTATGTGAATAAAGGGAAATGAACAACTGAATCTTACTGGGAAAAATGATTGTGGCTTGCTTTGAATTGCTTGGTTGGATTTATAATTTAAAAGGGAGGAAAGGTAATGCTTTTAGTGCATATGGACATGGACTTGTTCTTATGTTTCTCATGGAATGAGTCCTTTGAAGACCAATTTTGCACACAATTAGTTTTCTTCAACAATCATTCGATCATCCCAAACTTACAAAAAAATCTTGACATAAAGAACATAAGTGTGTTAAAAAAGAAATGGCCAAAATACATTTTGATTCTTATGCAAAATATAAATGTCAAATAAAACAGATTAAGGAAAATCAAAAGTGTTATATTCAGTCCAATTCATGATATTGATAACAAACCATTTTTAAGAAATAACCATGTAAATTATATTAACTCCATGTTGTCGGATGACTTCATGCACTATGCTTAGTAAAACAATTGACATTACAAAGATTTGATGTGCTCTACAAGTTAAAACTTCATAGAAAAATACACAACAATAATATTAATGCCAAATGTTCATAATTCATTTAAATAATTTTCCAATTGTTTTGCAAGCCATTTTAGAATCGTCAGTTATGCTGCAAAAATAACATGTTGTCAAAAATATTTGAAGCAGTAAAAATATGAAAAAGTACTTGTACAAAAAAAATTATTTCAATCAAATTTTGCAATTATTTTTTTCCTTATGAATTGCTTCAATAAACTGATTGCATATGTATTAATCATCACAATTTTTTTTATTTTTTTTCACAAAAAAAATGATTTCTTTCATTCAATCTTTGAAAATTATTGTTGTTCGTTGTATCAACCACAAATTTGAGTTCACTGATTGTGCATTCACACTTCACAGCATTCAAAACAGAATCACTCCCTGACTGCACTGACACGTGACAAAATGAGTATACACATCAGTGCAACATTAAGTTAGCAATTTCTTTCAAGTGTTCAAAGATTTAAGGAGGATAAATATGTTGAAGAGGAGAAACAGTCATTGTTTGATTAGAAGTCTTAGTGAATTAAATTTGTTATTGCCAGCAAAACCTCCCTGCATAAAAATATATAATAAATATATATAATATATATATATATATATATATATATTATATATATATATATTCCTCACGCAGTCACCAAACAGGGTCCTAAAGAACCAAAATTTTCTCCTGAATGGTTAGGAATCTGAGGAAACAGTTTTTGTATTATTAAATTCACCCCATTCCTAAAAAAAAATCCATGTCCCATTTTTTCCATATTTTCCTTGGTTTGCTCAGAAGATTAGTTTTAAAATCGGGTGTCAAGACAGTTTATGCTTTCTTGCAATTACATTTTCTGCAAAATTCAATTTTGGATTTCTCCTAAACGGTTGTAAAATCTAGAAAATCACTCTTAGTTTACATGACTACCCTCGTTCCAGAGAAAACCCATGTCTCAATTTTTTCATATTTGCCCTTGTTTGCTCATAATTTCCATTTTAAAATCATGTGTTTATGCTGTTGTGTTTTCTAGAAATGTTCTCGTGATAAATAATTTGTAGGTTTTGAAGGTTGTGCTTGTGGCTACGTAGATGTCTTCCAGCAAAGAAAAATGGAAGATCTAACTATATCAATCATCCTATGGACAATTTTGAGGGACTCGAAATTTGGAATGAGATAAAAGATGGGATGACACTTTGAAGAAATCTAACTGAATCATTTTTGTAATCCCGCAGAAAACTCTTGCATTACAGAGGTAAGAATTTTTGGACATGGATTTGCAAGTCTTGTAGTAGCTAAATAATTTCATATGATATACTAAAAAAACGATTTCTTTTTTTTTATCCTCTAGGTCACATGAAGTGCAGAAGGAGAGCATACTTAAGAGATTTATTTTGTTAGCATAGTCAAGATTTTATCAATCGATTCCTGTGTAAATTATGCAAAAATAAAATGAAAAGGCTTGATCTCATACCTTAAATTATCATTTGTGATCTTTGCTTGTGATCCTTGTTTTCAACCATTTGCTTTATTACAATTTTTTCCTACCAAGGTTTAGTAGATGGGTGGTTTCTATTGCACCATAAAACATCAAATTAATACTAAAAACTATAAAAAAATATTTCTATTTTTCCTATCTATCTAAAAACTATTTTTTCTAAGTATATTCATGCTTCCAATGAAGCTATTTACGGATTAGAATTTTTGAAATGCTCATATCCCAACTTGAAAAATGTACGTAATTGTTTGTAAGGATATGCAAAATTGACTTGACCTTTCAATTTTCCACAAGGATCTCTTGAATAATTGATGAATATTGTGGCGTAACCGCTTATTGATACCATTCCTCAATTTAGTCTTTGGGCTTCATTCTAGATCCTTTGTCCATAAATGGTTAGTAAAAACAAAAACAAATGAAATACACTCTAAATTGAAAGCTAGTTCTTATGCACACTTCCCCGACAACGGTGCAAAAATGTGGGGGAAAAGTGATTGCCTATCATTTAGTTTGTCAACCCAGGGGTTTCGTAAAGTTGTGAAGCATGTGTGCACTGTATGTGCTAGAAAGTTTCTTTCAGTTTAGATCAATCTAACTACAAATAATGAAAACCAATTCATCTAATCTATGAAATCAAATAATGAAAATGGAATTCAACTAACCTGTGAAATCAAAAACAACTAATGTATACTTAGTTGCTCCAACATTCAGTTATGAAGTGTTACCTTCTTGAGATGATGTGTAAGCAACTATTTATGCTTTAACTTCTAATGTCCTAGAAAAGCAAGTAAAGTGTGCAGAAAATAACTCAGTAATTGCATGTATTAATTATTCAACCATTCAATCTTGAAATATGATTAAATCAATTTCTTATAATGATCTTTAGGAATATCAGTTAATGCAATCAAATGGGGATCTTAAAAGCAAATATAAATGCATGAAAAAGTAAAGTTCAATGATTGCATAAGTCGAACATTCAATCACCCAACTTGAAGTCACCTTATTGGCCTAATCTTTTATTCAATTATACAATGAATTGATAATTTGATCTAAGAAAGTAAATAACAAAAAATGAAAGGAAACTAAATAACTATGAGCTTTTGCCTCAAACTTAATCTAATTGGAAAAGACATAAATCTTTCCTATTGAAATGTTTTTAGAAAAGAAAATATTACACAATCATTCTAAAACTAATACTAAGAAAGCAAATGAACTTTAATCTATAATTAAATCTCACACATTTTAGGTAGATGATCTAAAAGTGTGAGAGATGGTAAATCGAGATGCTCCATATGTAAGCGAAACCAAGTCAAAATGAAGGAACATTCATGAGTACGGTGCCACAATCTAATTATGTACTCAAAGCTTGAGCATAACTCCAATTTTACACATGAAAATGATAGGAGAAAACTTCTCCTATTTATACAAAATAATGAGAAGCTATCTCATTAATGAAAGTCCATGAATCTTTCCCCATATCTCTAGAGTTACAATCAAAATAGGAAATGATAAGACAAATGTCTTCTTAGATTTTCAATACAAATAGGAAATGAGACACATATCCTCATCATTCCATGATCTTCTCCACTCAAGGGTCTTTTAGAAGCTTCGTTTTGACCTACGCATGTCGACAATATCATCCCACCTATTAGGTATAAGCATATGCACATTATTTTCTAATTTTTAACCATAAATTCACTTAAAAATGCTAAGAATTAATAACGGTTGGAAAAACATAAATGTGACCGAATAATGATAATGGTAAGGTAAATGTAATGAAATGGAGGTAAATGTAATGAAATAGAGGTGGAGTGAAGCTGACAACATGGAAATATAAGTGAAAATGTAATGGAAGTGAATGACAATTTCAAGGCCCAACATAAAGCTTAACCCTCTTGTCTCTAATCTCACTCTCTATGATATTGCTGTCTTGCCTAGAGTTGCAACTGATTCTAGTCATCAATAATCAAGCACAGGTTGCAGGATATATGGGTGATGATCAACTAGGGAAAGCACTGGAAGGATCATACAGTGTGATAATTCTTGTTGGTGTGCCTCGTAAACCTGGGATTACATGAGACTATCTTTTCAATATTAATGTAGGCAATGTCAAATCCTTGTGTATAGCTATTGCAAAATATTTCCCTCAATCATTAGGAAAAATTAAAAAAATATCCTATTAATTAAAATGTACCCATTGTTGGTGAGGCTTTCAAGAAGGCTGCAACCTATAATGAAAAAAAAAAATTGGTGTCACCATGCTTGATTTTATTCGAGGAAATATTTTTTATGCTACCAAAGTAGGTGTCTCTATGGAATAAGTGAATGTCCCTCTTGTAAGAGGACATGTCAATGTCACTATCCTTCCTCTCTTTGCACAAGCTACTCCAAAACAAAATACTAATCTTTCGAACGAGGATATCAAAGCTCTGACTCTGCAATCTCAATATGGAGGAACTGAAGTTGTCAAAGTGAAAGCTGGAAAAGGTTCTACAACATTGTCTATGGCATATGCTGGAGAAATATTTGTTGATGCATGTGGAATATACATATTTTCATTCAAACATTACTAAATTTCCTTTATTTTCCTCAAAGGTGATACTGGGTAAAAGTGGCATCGAGGAGGTTCTGGGGTTGGGCCACATATCTGCTTTTGAACAAAAGGGTTTGGAAGTAATGAAACTAGAAACAAGTCTTTTATTAAGAGAGGAGTGAAGTTTCCTACAAAAACTTGAGTCACGACCCTCCTTATTTTACTTCAGTGTTCAGCCTTTGCATTGAAGGAAGCTAAGATATTGCCATTTTTTCATATTGGTTTAGTAGGCACCCTTTTGGGGTAGTTAGAGTTTAAAGATGCTAGATCCAATTTATGTAGTTTTTGTTGAACATTGTACAGTATTCCATCCCAAGTGTTCTTTAAAGAAATGGAAATTTTGTGGTCTTAATAAATTTGGTAGGAAACCTATTGAATTCAATCTTCGAGCTTTTTGAAATGAGAAATAAGAGTCAATTTTTATGTTAAACTAGGTGAGGTACGATGACAATTCAGTGGAGTCGACAAGTATTCAATTTGCTGCAAATTTAAAAAGAGTCAAAGGTATTGTATCAAATTGGGATCATGGTGTAACACTATTAAATCTTTTATCAAGTTTTAGTGTGCATTAGGAGGATATTCATTTGTCAAAGAATTTAAATGTGGGTATTTTATTTTGTAGGGAGAATAAAACATGGTCCTTGTTAAAGAGATCTACACAAATAATAAAAGTGTATGGTTATCAAGGGGTGATTCTGTTTATAGTGTCTACTAGTTGTAAGGACAATGAATATTTTGAGATAATGGTGAGTGTTGCACCATATATTTCAAGTACTAATAAGGCCTCACAAGTTGCAATATTTCTTTTCTATTTATTATATCAAAGTATTGCACTTGTTGCACATGATTTCTTGGTTTTCTTTTTCAGTGCTAGGTACTAATCCTGACTAATATTTGATGTAGGTTCATTTATCCAACTCCAAAAAAGGTTCATTTCTTTCCCATCCAAATTGTTTCTGTATCCCTAGAAACTTTAAGGATTAGAGGAAATCGGGAACTATCTTCATGTAAGGGTTGTGGTGGTACAGGTGCTCTTATTATTGGCTCACTAGATGAAGGGCCTTCAAAGCTGAAATGAAGAAGAAAAAAACTAAATCTACAATAAATATGTCAAAAGAGTCACATAGCTAGGCCTCTAAAGCCTGCCCTTGTTTCCTTTTACATCTCACTAAGTTTGGTATCTCAATATGCTGATATTCTGGTGCCTCGGCCAAAAAGGCTTCAATTGTGGAAAATATTGGAGACAAATCAATTGTGAAGCGTGCTTTAAATATTTTCGACATAATTTATCAATGTCATCATCCTCAAAAGCTTATATAAGTGTCAATTTTGTCGAGCATGAAACAAAAATTAGACATGAGAAATAATGGTAGCAATTCAATCCAAACACAAAAGGAGTCTTTAGACACTGCTTCTTAGATGAAAGCGCAAAGTGTAACCTTCAAGAAGACAAAATCTTGGCCTCGTTGTTGTCCTAAATACAAGCTACTTCCCAATATTGCTAACAAAATCATCCTATGGTATTCCCAAAATATTTTTTTTACAAGTAAAACCTTGAATAGGTATTGTTAAAGGTTAGTATTCTCCTTAGCATGTTATGGTAGCGATATGCTTCACACTTTCTCAGTTCCTATGAACAATGTGAACACAATTTGATGATGGAACACCACTAGCTTGCTTCGGAGATGAGTTTCTAATATGTAGGAGAGGTGGAGGGCACATGCACGCTCTAGCCATGCATGCACTAACCTTGCCCTATTTTATGCATTAGTCATGGTCGTGGGGTTAGCTTCCTTTTCTCACAAAACTAGAAATTGTTATTTTTTTACCTTCGGTTCAGATAAATTATAAAGTTATAATAGCATGCATGCACATTGAAATATCTAGAATTATCTCAACAAAAGGTAGGATTGAATTCAAGTTATGAGGGTGAAAATCCCTTGTGGATGGTGCACGAAGCTACACGTGTAGGACTGCACACATTTCTCTATCACTGAGTTAGGGTTAGGATTTTTATTCTAACCTAGGCACTCCACTGGGATGGAGATTTTCATTGTAAACTCTAGTGCCTTATGCTTCTAGACAGCGAATATAGGATGATCCATTGAGGTGACTAGTGTATTTTTTTTCAGCTATTGCAGTGACTCTTCTTTTCATATTCAAATTTTTTGATTCACAATCATGAATGATAACTATGAATTTGTTGTATGCAGTTTGATTGAACAAAATTCCACATAAGGTGTTGCTCAAGACTAAGTTGCTATAGAGCTGAAGGAAAATGGGGTTGAGTCAATAGTTGATCATGATGCTATGATGGAGGACAAATTAGAAGAAAATTGGAAAGCAATACCCTTTCAAAGATTTAGTGGAGTTGAAGGAAGCTAAGGATGTTCTTCATGAAGCCAACCATACAACATAAGTTGCTCAAGAATAACAAACTATGTCATTTTTTTGGATGCACTAATAGCTAATTAGTATCTTGTGTAATGTTTCCTTGTAGGAAACAAGCATCATGTTACAAGAGTTGGATATCGATCTTTCATAGAGATATATATTTTACTAGTAGTGATTTTCTTCTTTTTAAATTATCTTCATTTTAAGCGACTTTGAAAGGAAATGAAGCTTAAGTAGATAGGAAATAGTTATGTAGTTTATGTATCATGAATGCTACTTTGTTTAGCAGTTCCAACTAATAAAGCAGAGATAGATAAACCATTAATTTGAATTGAATGTATTCCATACTAAGTTCTCTATGTATATCCTTATCAGATAGTATGAATATGATGTTTATTATATCTCATTAGTCATGGCCCCTAAGTTTTAAATGTGTATTGAGTTGTATGTTAGTATGATGCTTTTCTTGGTCAATTTTGAGCTAAAAAATATTTTCTCCAATTTAACGTTTTTCATTTTCCGTCATTGTGCAAATTTAGTGCATATAAAACTAAAATTTTCACTTTACATGGATGTCTCTTCAGTTAAAATGTATCCTTATATGTTAGCTTATTAATTTCTAGATTTTGTGTTGGCTAAGCTAGGGATAAAATGAACATGCAACATTTATTGGTTACTGATGTTCTAAAATGTGTTGTAGTCCATAGATCAAACAACAAAATTGTAAGCATGAGAAGGTGTTAGGTCCAGTGATAAAAGCCATTTTTCATATTTCCTTCAAAGTTCTCAAGCATAAGGGGACATGGGGGGGTAGGGGGATCTTATAGTCTCTATTATCTGGGTGGAACACTCTGTTGGTGTACTAAAATGACTTATTAAAAGAAATCTTAATACCTACATTAATCATCAACCCAGTGTAAGTCTGTTTATTTCAAGAGTTTTCAGAATTGTATATGCAAGTGAATTCAGAGTCTAATTCATAATGAAATGATTTAGAATCATTTCCATGGCTAATATCTAATTCTCAAAGTTCAATCCAAAAAATTCTGAAAGAAATCTCTAAAACACTTTCAAATCTACTTAATCTACTCTGCAAGAAACTAATCTGGAATTTAAGTAAAAGGAATCACTCTTAGCAATTTAACTGGTATTGACACTAATTCATTTAATATGAAGGAAAGATACAACAATTGAACAACAAGCAACTATGCAAACATCTCATGGAAGACAATCAGATATAAGCTTGAGATCTCGGGTAACACTACTCTAGAATGAACAACAATCGAATACTTAAATCAACTTGATGAATTCGGTAAAGATTAGCAAGGAGATGTAAACCACGACAATATATAGAAACTATTTTCAACACAAAAATGAAATCATAATCAATAATCCTCATAGCAATCAGAATAGTGCTAATTTCACAAACTAACAGTAATAAACAATTATCAAAATAAGCAGAAGTAAATATGGCACAATTAAAGCAGTATATCTCCTATCGACTGGGCCCAAAGTCCTCATAAGTCACCACTGAAAGATATTCAGAATACGATTATAGATGAAACACAATCTTCTTCATTAAACTTCATAATAGAGTTATAGCATGACAATAATGAAAGTATTATGTGTCCAAAAAGAATAGTTACAATCTAAAAATTCCTAACTAGTTGTTCATTTTGCCTGTGTTAGTGTCAGTCTTTGCAGTCTTCCTCCAGTGATCAAACATGCTCTTACAAAGTGATTTTAAGGTGTCAAGGTCGTATTTTGTCATTTCAGTGAGTCTTCAAGTAAAATTTGGTCACTAGGTATTAGGTCTAGGGTTTGCTTTTACTCATTTCAAAGTTGTCCAAATGTCAGTCCATGTTACCATTCAGCTGAGTGTACCATCATTCACAGGATTGTCATCATCATGTCAGGTTCCAATGGGTTTACATCTTGTTCATGCTTCAGTTGTGCCTAGTGTTTGCAAAATTACCATTTTATGTTTTCTTATTCCCCTCTACCACTATCACATCCCCTTCACTACATTTCACTAATTTCATTTCCCATTTGCCCTCTCATTTCCACTCATCCCACTCCCCTATCCCCAAAACCCTAAAACCCTAGCTTCTAGGGCGAAACCCTAGTTTGCTTCATTGCACTAATGGTTGTATACCCTATCCCCTTAATCCCACTCCCCTCATATATTTTCCCCTTAATCCCATTCTCCACATATAATTTCCCAAATGCTACAGTCCCCAAACCCTATCCATATCCCTAAACCCTACTCACATCCTGAAAACTCTTACTCCCATCCCTAAACTTTGTTCACACATACATTTTTACATTCTCTTCCATACACTCTACCCATTTCATTCCTCCACCATATTTTCACACTGTTATCCACAAAACCATCCATATACAACCACATTTTTCAAAACCAAAGGAAAACAATGGAAAGAGAGTGTGATCATGGGTATGAGCAAGAGATTGAACATGACCAGGAATCTTGGCTTGAGAGAAAAAACTTGAACTTGGGAAAGGATGCTAGAGAAGGCCAACAATGAGAAAACTATGTTGAAGCACAGGGCCTACCATTACTTTGCGAGAAACAAATGTTGCAAGGAAAGAATCAGGAACTTGAAGACCAAGTTGAAGAAGGTATCGAGGAAGCGAAAAGAGAAACATAGACTTCAGATCTTGGTTGAAGCTTCCTTGGCCTAGCATAGCACTTAGTGGAGAACACTCAGCCCAAATTTCAAAAACTTTAGGACATGTTTTGCAATTTTGAAATTTTTAGGCCAAAACACAGGTTTTTCTGCCTAATGCGTCGCACCACCTGGCACTCACTATTGATGGGGGTCTCCTTTTGATGAAAGCACAGCATTTTTGGATTTTTCATGAAAAAATATGCATGCTCACAAATGGACAAGGAAGTTTGACAGGTTTTGAGCCCCCAAAAAGGTCAAAAACACCCCAAAATGACCTTTCTGCCCCTTTTTTGACACACATGGAACAGTGTTGGGAGAACTCAATTTTGGAGGGGCAAATGGAGGCCAAATTCAAAAATTCCACTTGTTTTGGAATGTAGACAGGTGGAATCTTCTAACTAGCACACTTGAAGCAAATTTGGAAACCAGGAAGGCCTCCAAAAGAAGCTGCAAATAGGCATTATGTATAGGGAAATCAGCGCGGTGCATTGGGGAAATTTTGCTCATTTTGACCAAAAATGCTCTGTTTTTCACCTAGTTTCTTGACAGTTTGACTTTTCTCCTTCTAAATGTCAAACTCATGATGTATTTTAATGTAATTTGATTGAACTTGATGTAATTATGCAATTTTCACTCATAGAGGTAGATTCATCCATGAAAACGTAGTTTGCAACTGAATGAATCAGTTCCCTAGTTTTTAGAGGCAAGCTGTTCCACTACCTAATTTTTAGTTCCCAGTTTAGACTTTGTTGGAATAGCTCCTAAACTTATGAGCTCGACACTTAGAGGCTAGGATGAGTTGTTTTTTTCCTATATCTTGTGATTTTTCAGTCATTAGCAAAGGTTGGACTTTTGAGAAATCTTGGAGCTTCATTATATACATTTTTCAGCAGTTTTGGCTAAGGAATAGACCAAGGTTTGCAGCACTCTATGGGATTCATGTGGCATTTTGCTTTGATATTATGTTTCCTTCTGTAAGTGTACGTTTACATGTGTTTTATGTATGCCATGTTTTCTCTTGTTTCATCTTAACTAAAACAAACAAGGACAAAGGTAGAATCCATTGAAATTGTAGTGCTCTACCTAGGGTTTGCTTAGTTATTTATGTTTTCAGCTGTTTGAAGAGGATCCATGAGGTTTTATTGCCCCCTTCAACTCCTCACCTATCTAAAATATTTCCATTTCATTCAATTTGAAGTATCAAATCATTTGCCTACCTTGCCCCATAGAGATCTCTAGAAAACTGAGCCTCATTCTCCATACCCAAAATCTACCTTTCCATTTGAGCCAACAAAACATCATCAAATTTAATCAAACTTTTTTGCACACATACCTAGCCTAAAATCATTCTTCAGATCAGTCATCTCAAGCCTCATTGATCATCTTTGCTGAGATTGAAAAAGAGAGAGCCCTCTCCCGACCTGGTAGGGCTAGCTACCAGGTTAAGCGTGGTTTGATGTTACCCTAGATCCTACCTTTCTCAACCTAAGGTAGATTTAGGCCCTAACATAGTGGCGACCATACTGGGGAAGAAAATCTTATTTGTTTGTTAGTGTTCTTGCTTTATAGACTACAGATGGAGTCTGAAGTTATGCCAGGAAGCCTTGGAACTGCACATTGCTTTGCGAGTGCATAAGTAGATAAAAGTTGCTTCAGTTAATCTCCGATCTAGCCTTACAAGCTAAACATCTGACTTACAAATTGCCTCAGTAACATGTATCAAGTTCAGATATGATTGTTGATGGTGGACAACAATCAGACACTGGAAAGGCTGAAATCATTCACCTGGCGATTCCAAATCATTTTCGAGATCAGATCCAAAGACTCCACTGGAGGATGAGCCCAACCAGCAAAAACATGAAAGGACAATATGGAAAGATCAGGTATTCAAGTTGGAATTTCATCCAAGACATTTTTTTCTTTGTTATAAATTATTTCTTCTCTTTTCCCGAGAATGTCAAGAAGGCTTTACAAGGTATACTATGTTTGAGAAGATATCCTCGACCTGCATTTTATTCCTTCCCTTTGAAGATTGTAAATACCAAAGATTTGCATGCCTTTGAGCTTGATCAAGACCCTTTTTCTAAATCTTGTGATGATCGTCCTCAATCTGATGAGCCTCAAGCGACCAAGACTGATTCTACAGCTTCTAAATATACCCCACTACCTTGTAAAATTCCATATCGATACAAGCCTCTCATTTTACCTCCTATATCCCATGCTTTCCCTAAAATCATGATCTATATCTATCAAGATTTGACGGTGAACGTGACAACATCACTGCTAAGAGACATGTATCGAATTTTGAGTCTTTTCTTGATCTTTTTGAAGTTGATGAAGAGGATGTCAGAATTAGGCTTTTTTCTCTTTCTTTGCAAGGCAAAGTCAAGAGTTGGTTCAAAACCCTGCCTGATGCAAGCATCTCAGATTTCCAGCAGTTCGTTAAAGTTTTCCTCAATAGGTGGGTGGTAAGATAAAACCCTTGCTTGATTATAGAAGAGTATAACAAGCTGAAAAGACTGCCAGGGGAGACAGTACAACAGTTTTCTACCATATTTAACCAAGTTTATTATTCGATGCCTGTTAATATAAGACCTCCTCTTCGATCTGCTCTCTTGCACTACCTGGGTGCCTTTGATCTGGAAATCGAGTTTCAGCTGAGGGAAAGGAACCTTGCAACACTTGAAGAGATGCAAAATAGTGCAGTAGATGTAGAGGCTCATTTGTTGATCCGAAGAGAAAAGTTGAAGGAAGAAGGGATGAAAAACATAGATCTGGAGGAATCGACATCTCTAGAGGTAAATCTCGACATTTTTGTAAGTGCAATGGAAGAGATGATGCAAAATATCACCACAAGGAATAAGTATAGTGTTCAAGCCCATGGCTCGTTGATTGAAGAAGAACAGATGGCTGCTCCAAAACATTTTCTTTCTTATCCCAGTTGTCATATATCTGATAATAATTTTTTTATAGATCATCTTGGAGAAGAGAGATCTATGGATATGACATGTATGCTTGATGATGTCTTTTATACTGATGATTTGCCTCAGTTTGATCAGTATGATGATGATTATCTTCTCCAAACAGAAGTTAATCTTGCAGACAAATCAACAGCTAGTTTGTGGGAGGAAGAAGTCCACTTTCAGCAGCTCGAATACAATGTTCAGCCATCACATATCAGCTATGGAAATAACGAGGAAAGTGCAGCAAATTTTGAAGTAAGTGAAGGATCTTTGCCTTTTTCTTTTGCTTCATTTCAGTTCATCAGAGACAACATTCATGCAATCAGAAATCAACTGGCGACAAGTCTTGATTTGGACCATCTTGAGGAAAATGAAAACCTTGTTCAAGACTTCTCATATCCAGATTTGCATCCCCGAATGCCATTGATTTTCAAGTTGCAGATGAAGACTTGGAAGCTGGCACGTATGATCAAATGATGCAAGATGATTTTGTACCATTTTGTTTTGAATCATTTCAGTTTTTGAAGGATAATTTGCATAATATATCATCAAATGGGAAGACTGTAGAAAATCATACAATCTCATTGGAACCAATAGAAAATGGGTTACATTAGTATTTTCAAGTTTTTCACGATCCAATAGCTGATGTGTTAGATGATGTCTGCAGTCAAAGTCCTTCTCCTATCTATGAGCTTGACAAAAGTATTGATACAAACTTGATCCGGTAGTCAGTTTCTTTGTCATTTTCAACAGGAGTCTCTTCACAAAGCTCAGATCAAAGTTTGCTTTCATGGTATGAAGAGAAGAAGAGTAATCCATTGGATGAGCTAAGTCACAGTGTGCATGAATTTCGAGATGCTTATGCAGTGTTTTTGGAGGCGGATAGAGAATCCATAGTATTCAATGGATCTGTTCACAAGTTTTCATGGGAGTTTCCTTTCAGTAGTTCTCTCTTGTTTTTCATAAGCAAGCACTTGCGGAGAATTCAAATAGCAGCCACAATACTTACTTGGTTTCATTGGTTGTTTCATTTCACTTGATCGGGTGATGAATGGAACTGTTAGAGTAGGTTTTGATGAATTAGCTCTACTTTGAGCATCATAGTTTTTCGGTTGTGTTTAAGTACCGAGTCAGTTTTTAGTTGAGTGAGAGTCAATTTGTGTCATCAAGTCGTCAGTTTTCAGTCATGCATTTCAGCTTTAGTTTTTGACTCCATTGGCCAATGGATAAGGCACTGGTCTACTCTCCCAAAGATCTATCGTTCTTGGCACCTCCAAGGAGCTACCATCCCCATTGGAGCCAATGTTAGTGTCAATCTTTGCAGCCTTCCTCCAGTGATCAAACATGCTCTTACAAAGTGATTTTAAGGTATCAAGGTCAAATTTTGTCATTTCAGTGAGTCTTCAAGTAAAATTTGCTCACTAGGTATTAGGTCTAGGGTTTGCTTTTACTCCTTTCAAAGTTGTCCAAATGTCAGTCCATGTCACCATTCAGCTGAGTGTACCATCATTCAGAGGGTTGTCATCATCATGTCAGGTTCCAATGGGTCATTTTACACCTTGTTCATGCTTCCATTGTGCCTAGGGTTTACAAAATTTCCATTTTTTGTTGTCTTATTCCCCTCTACCACTTTCACATCCCCTTCACTACATTTCACTAATTTCATTTCCCATTTCCCCTCTCATTTCCAGTCATCCTACTCCCTTATCCCCAAAACCCTAAAACCCTAGTTTGCTTCGTTACACTAATGGTTGTATACCCTATCCCCTTAATCCCACTCCCCTCATACATTTCCCCTTAATCCCATTCTCCACATATAATTTCCCAAACGCTGCACTCCCCAAACCCTATCCATATCCCTAAACTCTACTCACATCCCTAAAACTCTTACTCCCATCACTAAACTCTGTTCACGCATACATTTTTACTCTCTCTTCCATACACTCTACCCATTTCATTCCTCCACCATATTTTCACACTGTTATCCACAAAACCATCCATATGCAACCACATTTTTCAAAACCAAAGGAAAAAAATGGAAAGAGACAGTGATCATGGGTATGAGCAAGAGATTGAACGTGATCGGGAATCTTGGCTTGAGAGAACAAACTTACACTTGGGAAAGGATGCCAGAGAAGGCCAATAATGAGAAACCTATGTTGAGGCACATGGCTTACAATTACTTGACGAGAAACAAAAGTTTCAAGGCAAGAATCAGGAACTTGAAGACCAAGTTGAAGAAGGCATTGAGGAAGCGAAAAGAGCAAGATAGACTTTAGATCTTGGTTGAGGCTTCCTTGACCCAACATAGCACTTAATGGAAAATACTCAGCCCAAATTTCAAAAAATTTGGGACACCTTTTGCAATTTTGGAATTTTTAGGCCAAAACACAGGTTTTTTTGCCCAATGCGTCGCGCCACCTGGCAGTCGCTTTTGATGGGGATCTCCTTTTGATGAAAACTCAGCATTTTTGGATTTTTCATGAAAGAATATGCATGCTCACAAATGACCAAGGAATTTTGACAGGCTTTGAGCCCCCAAAAAGGTCAAAAACACCCCAAAAATGACCTTTCTACCCCTTTTTTGACACACAGGAAGCAGTGTTGGTAGAACTCAATTTTGGATGGGAAAATGGAGGCCAAATTCAAAAATTCCACTTTTTCTAGAAAGTAGACAAGTAGAAATTTCCAACAAGCACACTTGGAGAAACTTTGGACACTAGGAATGCCTCCAAAAGCAGCTGCAAATAGGCACTATGCATAGGGAAATCAGCGCGACGCATTGGGGAAATTTTGCCCAGTTTGACCAAAAACGCTTTGTTTTTCGCCTAGTTTCTTGATAGTTTGACTTTTTCTCTTTCTAAATGTCAAACTCATGATGTAATTTAATGTAATTTAATGTAATTTGATGGATCTTGATTTAATTATGCTAAATTTTCACTCATAGAGGTAGCTTCATCCATGAAAAAGTAGTTTGCAACTGAATGAATCAGTTCCCTAGTTTTTAGAGGCAAGTTGTTCCACTGCCTAATTTGCAGTTCTTAGTTTAGAATTTGTTGGAACAGCTCCTAAACTTATGAGCTCAACTGCTAGAGGCTAGGATGAGTTTTTTTTTGCCTATATCTTGTGATTTTTCAAGCATTAGCAAAGGTTGGACTTTTGAGAAAGCTTGGAGCTTCATTATATACATTTTTCAGCAGTTTTGGCTAAGGAATAGACCAGGGTTTGCAGCACTCTATGGGATTCATGTGGCATTTTGCTTTGATATTGTGTTTCCTTTTGTAAGTGTAAGTTTACATGTGTTTTATGTATGCCATTCTCTCTCTTGTTTCATCTTAACTAAAACAAACAAGGACAAAGGTAGAATCCATTGAAATTACAGTGCTCTACCTAAGGTTTTCTTAGTTATTTATGTTTTTAGCTGTTTGAAGAGGACCCCTGATGTTTTCTTGCCCTATTCAACTCCTCACCTATCTAAAATCTCTCCATTTCATTCAATTTGAAGTATCAAATCATTTGCCTACCTTGCCCCATAGAGATCTCTGCAAAACTGAGCCTCATTCCCCAGACCCAAAATCTACCTTTCCATTTGAGCCAACAAAACATCATCAAATTTAATAAAACTCTTTTTCACACATACCTAGCCTTAAATCAGTCTTCATATCAGTCATCTCAAGCCTCATTAATCATCTTTGCTGAGATTGAAAAGGAGAGAGCCCTCTCCCGACCTGGTAGGGCTAGCTACCAGGTTAAGCATGGTTTGATGTTACCCTAGATCCTACCTTTCTCAGCCTGAGGTCTTCCTAACAGCCTGATGGATTTATATAGCTTTTGGAAAGATAAATGGATAAAAGTGAATCCTTAGGATTAGTAGATCCTAAGGATTTCGCAACCATCAATCTGATTTCATAACAGAATAGAATTAATCCTCCTAGTCTTTCGTTGTCCTCTTTAATCGAGACATTGTCTTTTTCCTTTCTTGGTGTTTTTGTTCTGTCGTTTGAACAACAATCATTCAATTCACATCCCTTCATATAAATATAGCAAAAGTTAGTTTTTCGGGCCCAGATTTACCCAATTTGTTAATAATCAATTTTATCTAGCTTCTGCTATCATTTCTTCTATATTTATTCATTAAAAAAAAACACATAAAGACAAATGATTAATTAGGCTAATATAAGGAAAAAACATACCTTTTCCACAGCCCAACATAATTCCCTACTTACCATTTTTCATTTCCTCATGCAATCACATGATTGAGGTGCAATTGAGTAAAGGAATAAGTAGGCTAAAGCTCTTCCTTATACAGCGTAAAACCATTTTTTTGTTTGAGTACTGCAAAAGCCTAGTTGAGACGATATTGTGGAAAATTGTAATCGCTGTAATACCCATCAAGAGGGTACTAGATAATTGTAATTTTGTAATGGCACCCTATCCATTTAGGGCCCATGCTTAGGACCATATT
Source organism: Pinus taeda (assembly GCA_000404065.3). Classification (NCBI taxonomy): domain Eukaryota; kingdom Viridiplantae; phylum Streptophyta; class Pinopsida; order Pinales; family Pinaceae; genus Pinus; species Pinus taeda. The sequence goes on from APFE030019553.1 coordinate 141,258, forward strand.
TTTGTATTTGTGTAGGCGAGTAGAGGAAGCTTTGAAATTTCTAAACCCAAATGGCTCCTTGTTTCTGACATTATTACTGGAGGCTTCCCATCTTTGTCTTGTTATTGACAAAGATTCTTACTGAATTTCCTGAAAGTATTCATTTCCTATTTTTATGATGTTTGTATGGAGTGGTCCTAATTGAGCCACCACACTTGTTTGTTTCATGAGCTGTTTATGTTGGACAGAAAGATGTAGGGCTTTTGTGGGTTCTCCCTTGACCCATAAGTATATACCATATTCCCTCTTTTGGAAAGTATTATGGGCTTTAGCCCATTTAATCTGATTGGTGGAAAAAGAAAGAAAATCTTGAAATTGAATATCCCCAATGAAGGGGCCACGATTACTATCCAAGTTGTCCTCTAAGAAAAAAATTTGCATGTACAATTCACATAAATGCGTTGTACCTGTTCATTTCATTCTTTGAAACATTCGACAAAATTTGGAGTGGTCTTAATTTCCAATGATTTACCAACCTTGATGGCTTTAACCTTTACTAAGAGGTATCTTTCTAATAAGAATAGTGCATAATTGGTGGCAGGTTGCTCGGCACGACAAATCATCTGAGTAGAGAGAGCAAATAGTTTGAATATGCTCCTTGGCCTTCTGCAACTTAGCTTGTGTGTTTTTACTTTCTTCTGCTCATCTTTGTAATTGGAAAAAATCTCATCCTCTGTGACAGTAAGTGCCTCAAATTTCTTTCGCAATTCTTGGTGTACTTGTAATGACAATACTTCTTCTTTATGTTGAGCCAACTCCTACTGAGTCTTGGCTAGTTCATTTTGCAATTTTATAATAACTGCTTCCATTACCAGAGGAATGTAGTCAGGCGTTTCCTCTGTCTAGACTTCATCATCCTGTGTTGCCATTGAGTTGGTTTGAACAACAATCTCAACTACTTCTTGGGTCATACAACAATCACCTTGGGTATTTCCTTTAGTATTAGTTTAAACAACAACTCTAGTTGTTCCTTGGGGCATATGGTAGTCTTCTTATAAATTCTTTGCATAATTGGTTTGGATAGCATCGTCAGTAGTGGGGAAGTCTGTTTGGGTTTCAATTGGGGAAACACAAGGACCTTTTATCTACATTTCACTACTCTTTAAAAGACATTTCTCTGTTTTGGTTCCTTTTGAACAAACAAAAGTGGTCTCACTCTGGGTTTCAATATTTTCCTAAGGGAAGTGTTATTTTTGAGTCCTATGGTCTCCAATTCTACTTTCAATTTCCATACCTTAACTGCTTCCCCCAACCATTCTCTCAGTTGCTTAACTGTTTTCTTCTGCTTCCTATACTTCTTAAGAAACTTCCTCAATCTATCCTTATATGTTTTCTTTACTTTGGGGTTGTTAATCAGTGGTGGCACGATTATTTTTATTTCAGGTTCAAGTGGGGATGTGCCAATGCTAGGATGAGGTTCTACTGGAACCATGTCTCTCGATGGGTTCTCCTCTCCCAAGTCTTTTTCTTCACGAGCTTCACTCTCACGGGACCCCAAAGGAATGGTGTCTCCTGAGTGATTATCATTTTCAAGGTTTTCTTGTGTATGGGCCTTGTCGTATGGAGACTTCACTAAGATAGTGTCCCCTAGTTAATTTTCATCCTCCAATGTTTCTTCTATAGGGTTTTCTTTTGTTGGAGATTCCACTGAAATAGTAACCTCAGCTTGATTTCCATCCCCAAGGGTTTTGTCTGCATGAGCCTCTTTCACAAGGGGCTCATCCATAGAAGGAAATGATTCCCTCTGACCCTCCAAATTATCAGTAAATGGCAAAGTTTCAGCATGGCTAGAATTACCGCCAGGGGCATAATTTTGCCTTTCAGAATTTGCAGATTGCTCCCCTTCTCCAAAGAATGTCCCCATATTCTCCAGTACTCGGGCCACCTCTTCCTCATAGTCCTACAAAGAGTCATCTTGTGGACTTGGAGAGGGCATGTGGAACAACCCTACTTCTTCCATTTGAATTGGGGTGTGCTGCTACGATTTTATCCTCGCAAAGAGTTTATGCTTTACTGGGTCCGAGGGCAAAAAATGACTCCTTCTTTTTCTTGTCCTCATCAGACCTATTACCCTTACCCCATGTTGTTCAGTCTTTGGGTTTTCTTTAGGTGGGGCCAAAGCAGAGTTTACAAGGTTATCCCACGTCAATTTTTGTTGGGCCAGTCCATGAATGATGAATAATTTAATCAGCCCATGATGGCGAATGACAAGATGTGACTCCTTAACTTTTTTGACTCGACTAGCAACATCATGAAATAAAGAATTTAAATAAAATGACAGATTAACTGTAATTTTTTGTTTCAAAATAGCTAACAGTTTCAGTTGTTGAGTTTTTACCACGTCTTGATGTTTTTCACACGCGATATACCTATGTACTATGGTTTCCAATTCCTACCATTGTTTCCTTAAAGCTATAGGGTGAATCCCTTTTCCTTTGTGCATCAGTTGTTCGTTCGAGTCTTGAAATATTGCGACTTCATCTTGCAGAAGAACATGCTTATATGTCCATCTCATACCTTCTACTGGAATTCTAGAGACTTCGGCTATAACCGCTTCACAGACTATTATGTTTCTACCTTTTCCCGCCGTACACTCATTCTGTAAATTTTGTAAAAATTCAAGTTTCATTTCCTCATGAAATCCCTGTAACTTGGTTAAGTATTGAAGCCAGTCAGCGCACTGAAGAATCTCACAAGCCTCATATGATACCTGGAGCATTGTGGTTTCACTGCGGATGGCTTTTCCTCCCATGGTTGTTGTTTCCCAGAAACTAGTTCACTTACAAGTTTGCACATTCTCTTCTCGCAATTTCTCAGTTCATAACAACACCATAGAACATTAAATCTATTGATAGGGTAGTGACGTTGTTTGAGAGTTAATATCAAATGGAATTATGTTATTTGTCTCATCAATAGTATTTGGCGCAACATAACAATTAATTCACATGCTACCCATAATGCAGACTGTCCCCCCTCTAATCAGAAATCAATTTGATAATTTTTACACATGCACATTCATAATGCAATCCTTCAACTAGAAAGTAGTTTAATAATCATCACATGCTATCCATAACGCATACCATCCCCCCTCCAATCAGAAAAGGGCGTCCACACCCACCAAGCATGCGAAAAAGGGAGAGGGTGTCGGGAAATCATAAATGTAGTCGAACAATCAATCAAAGTTGCATAAAATACGACAAAAGAAATCAAAGCAGTATAGCCCAAAATATTTGAAATGCTTGTACAAAGAATAAAATGGAAATTAAATCATTATGTAAATATATATTTACCTTAGGTGGAAAGGTGATGAACACATGACCCACGATAAATTTCAATGACTGTTGGTATCGAGTGATTGGACAATAATGATATAATGCATATAAAGATATAATTTACCATGCATGTTGGCTAATTTAATTAGAAATTTTGTTCAAATGGTAAATCCTCCTTTAGAAAGGAATGAATAAAGGGTAATAGAATAGATAATATTTGGAAATGTAACAAAGTACTTCAATACCACAAGTAGAGCCACTGCTGCCAGCAGGCATTCATATTATCGACCGAGTTGCTTTTGAACCAAAAAATGTGCCAAGGTCCTCCTTCTAGTATTTAGATCTTTTTTCTGTTTCCTTTCTATAAAGAGACCACTATGCTGGCATGGTAATCACATAATCATAATGTCATTCACCAGGATATAAAAACGTGATTAGGATGGCTCATGATGAGACCCCCTATCCTTCTGAGGATTGTAACTATCAATAAGATGATTCCCTTGGTGTGGTGGCCATAATGGAATGTCACTTATTACACCCTTATGATCATGGTAGGTTGGCTCGTGATGAGACCCCCTATCCTCTTTAAGAAGATGTAAGTTGTATTTTCATATTTTTATTATAAAGGGAGGGAGGCTCGTTTACTCTTTAAGAGTTAGGGATGTCATAAGAAGTAAAAAAAAATGTCAATGAAAGTTATGCTTTTATCCCTATATCATCATACCAAATGTAATTATCCATTGAAATTGTGAAATATAAACCATCATGTTATTAAGATAATAAATCATTTTATGATGTGTCCAAAGAGAAGATATTCAACCTGACATTATATAGATGAACCGTGTCAGTTTCGGAATAAAGATGACGATCAAAAGGTTTTACAAGTCATAATGGTATTAATATTACTTTTTTTTCTTTATTTTAGGTAAAAATTCCAAATCCAAATAGATGGTTTTCACTCAAAACATGGAAGATAAAGAAAATGGTAAAAATAATGACCAACGATGGAACAGCAAAAAGAAATCACAACTGTTCATTCTACCAAAAAATAATTGTTCAATCGATTGAATAGCAATTGTTCAATTGACTAAACAAAAAACACACAAAAATAAATTGGTTTTGTTCAATTGATTGAACAACAAAACATACAAAAAAAAAAAATTGATGTTGTACAACAATTGTTCAATCGGTTGAACAACGAAACACACAAAAAATCGGTGTTGTTCAATTGATTGAACATCAATCATTCAATCGATTGAACAACAAAATGCACAAAAATAAATTTGTGTTGTTCAATTGATTGAAAAACAATTGTTCAATCGATTGAACAACATAACATATAAAAAGAAATCGATGTTGTTCAATTGATTGAACAGCAATCATTCAATCAATTGAACAACAAAACACATAAAAATAAATTTGTGATGTTCAATTGATTGAACAAAAATCGTTCAATTGATTGAACAACAAACATAAAAAAAGAAATTTGTGTTTTTCAATTGATTGAACACCACTCTTTCAATCGATTGAATAGAAAAATATGAAAAAGAAATCAGTGTTGTTCAATTGATTGAACAACAATCATTCAATCGATTGAACAACAAAAAATGCAAAAATAAATTGATGTTGTTCAATTGATTTAACAACAAAACACACAAAAAGAAATTGGTGATATTCAATTTATTGAATAACAATCATTCAATCAATTAGACAACAATTGTTCAATCGATTAAACAGCAATCGTTCAATCGATTGAATAGAAAAACACACACAAAAATAAGAGAAATCCTCATATTTACATGGTGATGCCTAACTAAATTGCAACCAATCGTAAGAGAATATATACATTATTTACAGCTGAAGAAAGATGCATTATTTTATGAAAGTAAAGTTGCTGAGTCATCACTCCCTGGAGCTAAAATTTGCATAGTGGGATCATCACATATCTAATGACAAAAAGACTGTTTGGTGAGTGGTTTGTGATAAATATGCACCCGATGTCCATTCAACTTGAAATATTGGCCAGACTCTTCAATGGTAGTTAGAGTGAGATTGCCATTGTTGTGTACCTCTTTAATTTCATAAGGGCCAAGCCACCTTGTCTGTAACATGTCAGAAAAGTCTTGGAATCTGGAATCATAGAGGAGCTCCCAGTCACCTTTCTGAAACGTCTTCTTTTTAATCATATTGTCATGCCACTTTACCCTTTGCTGCTAAATAATTATAGTTCATTGTAGAGAAAGTAGTTCAGCCTCATCCAATTCATTTATTTGTTGAATTCATTTGGTTTGGGCCTCCGTCAGATCCAATCCCACTTCCTCGATTGCTCTGAGAGTCTTTATTTCAAATTCAATATAAAAAGATGGGTTCTTTTCCAAATACAAGTTAGTATAGAGAATATCCAGTAGTATTTCGCCAAGTTGTGCAATAGGACCACAAAGCCTTTAGCAGTCTAGCAGCGCAGTCCTGCCGATGCGTTGAAATTGTCTTGGTTAAAATTGCTTCAATGAACTTATTGGTGCTTTCAACCTTCCCGTTTGCTTGTGGGTGATACGAGGAAGTGACTCTATGTGTGATATGGTGGTTCCGTAGAGTGGTTGTAATCTTATGTCCTAAAAATTGTCCTCCTCCATCTGTTATCAATTCCCAAGGTAAACCATATCTCACAAATAACTCAAAAAGGAAATTAATTACAGCTTCTTCTATAGCTCTTGGAAAATATACTGCTTCCACCCACTTTGTTACATAGTCTCTAGCAACCAGTATGTAGACCTTTTCATTTGATGGTGGATGAAATGGGCCAACAAAATCCAATGCCCATTGTTTGAAAGGTTCTATTAACAATTAGGGTTGCAATGAATTTCATCATATTGACCAGGACAACCCATCCTTTGGCATCTATCACAAGCCTAGATATATTTCTTAGCATATTTGAAAATAGTGGGCCAATAATACCCCATCTATAATACCTTACGCTCTGTTCTGTGATATGAAAAGTGTCGTCCGTAGGGCTCATCATGGAAAGCCTTCAAGATGTCATAAATTTCATCTTTAGGAATTCATTTGCGTATACACATATCAGACACTGTATGAAAAAGGTATCCACCAATCCAAGAAAATCAGGCGCTACGCTAGAAAATCTGTTTCATTTCCCTTGTTGTCAAGTGTCTAAGTAGCTTTCCCACTGCCAAAATGTTTGCTACATCTGCATACCATAGGGTTTTGGCTGCGACGACAAACAAATGTTCATTTGGAAACTGGTCATCTACTGCCAATGAAACATTTATCTTTGGAACCGGAGATATAAAATCCGCGACTGGGTTTTTCTTCCCTAGATGATCTTTAATGGTGATATCAAACTCCTGTAAAAGTAACAACCAATGAGTCACTCGACCATTTGTAATAGGTTTGTTAGCTAAGTATCTAATGGTTGGATGATCAGTATATAGAAAAACTTGATAGCCAATCATATAATGTCTAAATTTGTTTATAGCATAAATGACAACTAAGAATTCCTTTTCTCTTACTGTATAATTAATTTCAGCAGCAGTAAGATTTTTGTTGATATAATAAATAACATAAGGCTTTATGTCCTCCTCTTGGCCGAGGACAATGCCTATTGTTACATCTAACGCGTTTGTAGAGATGTTAAAGGTTAGCTCCCAGTTGGGTCCATGCAATACTGGTGCCGTCGGAACTAATTTCTTCAAATCTATAAAAGTTGTGTCACATTTATCAGACCATTTAAAGTCAACATTTCTTGTTAAAGCATATAAATGTGCAGCAATTTGTGAATTTTTTTTAATAAACCTACAATAGCAACCAACATATCCAAGGAAGTTACATAACTTTGTCTGAGTATAGGGTGTAGGTAGTAGGAGAATTACATGTATCTTTGCTGGATCTACTTGTATCCTAGCTGCAGAAATGTAGTGTCCTAGGATTATGCCTTCTCTCATCATCATGTGACATTTGACATTGCTTAAACACAACCTGGTGGCAATGCATTGTTCCAAAACCTTCTGTAATGTTTGTATCGTTTGATCAAAGTTGTCCCCATATGGGGTAAAGTCATCCATGTAAACTTCAAGTTCTTCATTTATCAAACCAACAAAAATGCTAAGTATGGCCCGCTGAAACATAGTTGGGGCATTGCATAAGCCAAATGGTAACACTCAATAAGAAAATGTACCCTACTGGCATGTAAAGGTGGTTTTATCCTGGTCTTCAGGAGTGATTTGGATCTAATTGTAGTTGTTGAAGCCATCTAGTGTATCAAGGACTTGATAAATAAAGGGAAGAGGGAAGCAATCTTTCTCTGTGGCCTTGTTCAATTCCCGATAATCCACACAGATGCGCCACTTCCAATTTCTCTTGGGAACAACTACTAACACAGAGACCCACTTGCTATCTAAAATAGGATAAATGAAGTTCACATGCAACAAGTTCTGTAACTCTTCCTTTACAATATCTTTGAGATGAATATTCAATCTCCGCTGGGGTTGCCAAATAGGACGAGCATCCTTTTTGGTGTAGATGTACATAACTATGGGTCTATGTCCTTCATGTCTGGATAATCCTAAGAAAAATCCCCTTTATATTTTTGTAGAACTTGAATGATCTTTTGTTGTTGGTCACTGTCCAGGCTATCGTTAATGTTTAAAATCTTGCCTAGTTCAACTTCAACAGGCTTGTTGTTATAAACGGAGGTTGTCTGGATATGTTGATCATCAGTATCTTTCAAAGGGTCTTCCAAGGCTTCATTTTCAAGAATTTCCTTTAACATTTGAAATTTTACATTATTCATATTAGCTAGCTAATTGATAAAGTTATTGATTACATCATCTTCAATCTGATTCTTGAACTCAAGCACCTCTTCTACTATAAGTGGTGAACGATTACTTTCTTCTAGGTATGAGGGTGGTTTTTTATGTATGTTTACAATGGGCATACTTGGTTTGGCAGGAGGATATAAAACAAGATTTTTTACAGAATCCCTCTTAGCAATGGTCATGCTGCCCTCTCGACAACCTATATAAGCATCAACTGTTGCTAGCCAAGGTTGGACCAAAATTAGAGGGTGCCCATATAATCGAATTTTTGGGTTGATAATGAGAAAATCTACTAGATACTCCCATGAATCAACCATAATATCCTGTAAAGTTCCCTCTAGTCTTACCACCGAACGATCAACAAGTTCCAGCAGGGTGGTGGTTGGTTCCAGAGCTGTAATACCAAGTGTGTTATAGGTTTATGTCATTAAGATGTTGATTGCTTCACCCAAGTCAACTAGTGTGTTTGGAGAGGAGCGGTCATATATTTGGATTGTAACTATGGGATTCCCAGGATCTTCATATTTTATCGGTGTTTTCCCGCCTAAGAGAAAATCAGACAAGGTCCCTACAACATGAATAGTGGGTGGATCTTTTTCTTTCCTCATAGGCATTTTCACACATAGCTTTTTAATTGTTTTAGCGTAAATAGGAATATCTTGGATGGACTGGAGGAGAGGAATTTTAATGCAAAGGTTTTTCAGTTCCCCTACGAGATCAAAGTCTAGATAAATAATTGGCTTAGGTATTGTTAATCTTTCAGGGAACGAGGGAGAAGTAACTACAAGTTTTTCAAGATCTTTATGCTCAGTTGTTTCTTCTCTTTGTTTTATTCGTGTATAAAAATCACAGTCGATGGTTTATGTACAGGTGGGGTTTCTAACTCAAATGGTGGTTGGTCTTTGCCTTCCTCATGCATGATGACACATCCTAACCTCAGTCTAAGTTCATTGCATTCTTTTCATTTGGTCTCATAGTCTGAGTTTTCAACAATTTGCACCAGCTGAACTAGTCTATTATTGGGGTTTGGATTTGATTGAGCTGGTAGTTGGGGACACAGAAGGGGCTGACTATTTTTTTGTAATGGATATGGGGCTGATAATGTAGGTTGAGGTTGAGTACTTGTCCCCATAGGCATCTTAGTTATCCCTAAAGGTCGTTGCCAATTTGGAGACCAATTTGAATTTTCTGAAGTAGAGGCAGGCCACTCGAATGGATATGGATTAACTTGCCAAAAAGGAGTAAAAGGAGAATTCGGTCAATCATTACCCAAAAAGGACTGAGTTGACCAAAATGACATAGGAAATGGTTGGGACTCCCAATTCAGAAAGGGTGATTTACCTTTCCATGTTGCTCCAAAAATTTTTTGTTGATTAAATGATGAAGAAGGAAAGAACTAAGATGTGTCTTGTGGCATGCCTGTGGGTTGGCCTTGCCACTGTAGAAACTAGTTCATTAAATATATTGGTTATCTCTCCTCTTTTGCTTCTTTAAAAACTACTTTCATCCCTGGAAGTGATGGACACTGCTCAGTGGCATGGTCCTTGGTGCAAATAACGCAGGTATGGACCATGTCTAATGGACACTCTTGTTTATTGTGCCTCTTTTGGCACCATGGGAAAAAAGCAGCCAAAATATGTTTTGCTAAGGCTTGTTTCTATTTTGGCCTATAGGAAATACAATTATGTTGTAAGGGTGCCCAGGATTTCTGCCTTAATGTCCTCTAGAAGGTTACTGATTTCCATTCTTTTTACGCTTCCATTGTGTGGTTTTCTTCCTCTAGTCACAAAATCTTGGCTTCCTTACCTGGTATGTGTACTACCTTGAGAACACCTGATACACAAGCGAACAATTTCATCATAATCCTCTTCAGAAATGTCTCATATCCCCATCAAATTTAGAGTTTCTATCCAATCTTATTTCATTCCCTTGATTAAGATGGCTCTTAGGACTTCTTTTGGTAATGTGGAGTGAGGGGATCTCTACAAATTGTAGTGAAACCATTCAACATATTCTTCTAGAATTTCATTATCCTTTGTAGACATATTAAAGGTTTCATCTTTTAATTCCCTAGTCTTACAATAGTCCTAATATCTTGTGATAAAAGAAGTGTTCATGTCATCCCAAGAGTTAATAGTACATCCACCTAAACCCATGAACCACCTCAAAGTTTCTCCTTTTAGAGTAGAAGGGAACAACTTTAATTTTTTAGGGCTAGCAGTCTAATTGTATCCTCTAGATAGGACATCAAAATCAAATAAGAAGGTGTTTGGATCCTTTATGGTCATCCCATGAAAGGTTGGGATGTTTTGCAAGGGAATAGATTTCATTAAGGCATTGGCTACTAGGTCGACTATGGGGTATTCCAATGTCAAGGTCTAAGCTTGACGTACTTGGTTTTCCATTTGGTCAAAAATGTGCCAATATCCTTCTGGGATTTTAGGGGATGTTATTCGAGTAAGCAGAGGATTCTCAATCCAAGTTGGTTTTGCAGCATTGCCTGGATCTAGGATCATATGAGATCCTAATTTAGACAAATGTGGCTCTGCCTTAGCATTTCCACTAGTTTCTCCCTCTCCTTCTCTTAAGTTGCACGATTTCCCTCTTGTACAGGATCAGAATGTAAATTTTCTGTAACCTAAAAGCTTTGTTCAGATCCTCCAATTTGGCTATGAATCTTTGTGTAGGCTGGAGATGGTGAGACTATTGCCTGAGGGATTACAATAGGGATTTTTCCAAATATAGTCTGGAATCCTACTAATTATTGAGACTCTGCTTTTATGACGATTTTTTCTATAAAAGTTGATCCCCCATGGTTCACCAATCCGTTGGGTTTACTGGATTTAGTGGGGCTTCGAATCTTTTTCTATATTTTTATTCCTAGTCATTCATAAAAAAAAATAACCCCACTCCTATTTAACCTCTATGTATTTGTGGAAAACTAAGATGATGAGAAAGAACTTTACTTGTTTATTACTCATGTTCTTACCTCTTGTTTTCAAAACCCAATTATTTTATAGTAAAAATAAAAAGAAATCACTTTGAAACACTCTCCCCGACAATGGTGCAAAAATGTTGGTGTACTAAGATGGCTTATTAAAAGCGATCTTAATACCTACATTAATCATCAACCCAGGGTAAGTCTATTTATTTCAAAAGTGTTATGCATTGTATATGCAAGTGAATTCAGAGGCTAATTCATAATGAAATGATTTAGAATCATTGCAATGGATAATATCTAATTCTCGAAGATCAATCCAAACAATTATGAAAGAAATTTCTAAAGCACATTCAAATCTACTCAATCTACTATGTAAGAAACTAAATCAAAATGCAATTAAAAGGAATCACTCTTAGCAATTTAACTAGTATTGACACTAATTCATTTAGTATGAAGGAAATCTATAGTAATTGAACAGGAAGTAACTATGAAAATATCTCATGGAAAACAATTAGCTATAAGCTTGAGATCTCGGGTAACACTACTCTAGAATCAACAACAGTCAAATACTTAAATCTGTTAAACACACATGGGCAGCAAAGGAATATGAAAGATAAAACATGAAAGTACATTTTTTATTAACAAATGATCTACATTTATAGTACATGTTGTGACCGTTGGGTTTCACATCCCAAGGTCTCTTGGACTCCTTTTTTCCATTCGGCTTCCACACTAACCCATTGAGGATTAGGTGTCCAACATTTCCCCCCTTAATCCAAAGGGTTATGTATGAGTCCAAGAAGGGAGCTGTAATACAAAATGTACAAAAATGCATGGCAGCACTAGGCTGAATGTGCTCTCTGAAATGTTGGTATAAAGGGCGGTGTTTTAAGGATGACCACCAACACTGGAATGCTTAGTGCAGTTCCCATAACTCTTCCAAAACTGGCAAGAAGCTGAAGTCTTCTGCTAGAGGAAGTGATCCTATTGTTTTGAAGAGGGAAACCTTCAACCATGAAAGGGAGGTCTCACCTCGCATAAAAGGGAGAACTTCAACCTGAAAAGGGAAGTCTCAACCTGTGATGGTTTAAGGATGACCAACAACTCTGGAATGCTTAATGAAATTCCTAGAACTCTTCCAAAAACTAGCAAGAAGATGGAGTCTTCTACTAGAGGAAGTGTTCTCAATTTTGTTCCCGGAATTCTTCCGAAACTGGCAAGAAGCTGAAGTCTTCTGCCAGGGGAAGTGTCCCAAATTACCAACTGGAGGCATGCTCAGGGGCATCTTTTCTTCTGGCTACAACTCTGAATCTGGTATGGTAGGTTGTGGCTCAAGCTCGCCTGATGTGACTTTGAAGCTTGTAGTTGACCATCAAATACATTCCCCCCTTGTCAGATACAAGGTGAGATGATGGAGAAAACTCAACTGCAAGATTGTTCAATACTTTGGAACAAGTTCTGACATGTGATTGGAATATCTTCTTGGTTGTTCATTCCCATTGCCAAGAAGTGATCCATCCAAGATGAATCTTTGTTCTTGCAGGATGTTTGTATCTGAAGCATTTGTGTGAAGAATGGGTGGTTTGATGACAGTGCTTACATGGATGAAGACCAAAACAGTGATATTTCAAATGGCCAACTTGGTCACAGTGTTGGAATTTCACAATCTGTTGTTGTTGTTGTTGTTGTGGAAGAGGGGCAGAGTCTGGAACAGCTGAAGCTGAACTGTCATGAGGAGCAGGTGAACTGTCATGAATGAATCCAGCAATCTGAAACTGAATGGGCTTGGCGTAGTCTCGAATATGAAAGGACAAGTCCTTTTCATATCCAAGACCAGTTTTGTGCTTGTTTTGGACAAGCTCTTCCCAAGGTCTGATGATGGGCTTGGGAAGTGCAAGTTGAACTTCTACATCTACATGTAACCTTGTTGCTTTATCTGTAACATTATTGTCTTGTTGTTTATTGGAGTTTGTTTCAATCTTCTGAATAGAAATAGGTTTAGAATGATGACTCCACTGCTGTAATTCTTCCTACTGTAGTTGAGATTAAAGTTGCAAAAAATCAATCTTATCTTGTGCATTTTGCAAACAAATTTTAATATCAGAAAGTGTATCGGATCTAATTTTTACCATTCCATCAACAGTGGAATGAATTAGGATATTTAAAAACTCTAATGTAACATAAATTCTAGCCATTGTCTCAACAAAGAAATGAACACTCAACAATCCTAGTGGAGACTATAGCAAGGCTAGACAAACCCCAACTATTGAAGATTTCAAAAATGAAGAATATCAGTATGAGAAATACATTGTCCAATACTAGACTTTCATATATTATGCCCTTTAAATTCTATAGAAATGTCACATCTGACTAGACTTTCAAATACTTTTAAATTAAGTTACGTACCTGATTTCCTTCAAACTTTATAGAACTTGCCTCTATATCCCTTCTAGAAGCTCAAGAATGCAAAAAGAATAAAAAATCTGCAAAGTTTTGTACTAAACAATTGCTTTTAAAGTTCCAAAGTCGATTTCCATCAAATTTCATAGGATTGTTTCTGAAACCTTAAGACAACATCCTCTGTCTTTTGCAATGTTTTCGCCCCTAATATCACCAACAAAACAATATCTAGGTCCACTATACAGCAACTGGCCAAACTTATATCAAAATTTCTTGGTCCAATCTCGCCATCAATTTGAAAATGCTCCTGGACGACACATTCTTGATGTTGTTGCAAAGGTTGATTTCAATCAATTCGCAGTTCAACTTTCTTATAAATAAATCCTCTCATTTTTCTCTTATAAATAAATCCTCTCATTCTAGCATAGAAAATTAAAATATGATAACGTGTGGCCTAGATGGCCCATCTATCTCCACCGTAGTAATATTTCAGCAAGGGATGGGAGAGATAACACATTCAACCAATAAGAGAGAAAGTTCAGTCTTGGTTCTGCTAATATCAAAAAATGGAGACACGGCTCAAACTCCAAGAATATACACAAGGGTAGTTTGACCTCTTCCTTCAATAATAAACCCAAGAATCTCAACCCCTTTTTTATTGGAAATGACCCCAATGATGTAAAAAACTTCACCGAAGGTATTCAAAAGGCATTCAACTAATACCATATGCACTTCAGTATATGTGGATCTACTAAATCCAGTGCAGACACGGGAGCCGGCGATGGAAAACTGCGGGGAGCAACTACTCACCTTCTGGCCAGTGGCACAGTGGCTAGAAACTATATAGATGTAGTAATGGTGGCCGGTGTTGATGGAGTGATGGAGCCCAGGTCTCAAGTCTTGTTAAACAATTTGGCAAGTCGGACCTGCAATTTAAATCACGCAAAGGCCTTAAAATCTCTTCTGTTGATAGTCTCCACATAAGGAATCACAACCATCCATTCGATTCTGCTAGATATTTAATTTGAATATGTCCTCCTTGATGTCTTCACCTTTTATAGTTCTTTCATTTTTCGCAGGCCAACTCGTGCTAGTATCATGCAGATAAATGTTTTCTGTTTTCTTCGGACAAGAGGCTGCTTATATTGCATATTCTTTAAAATCTGATGCTCACGCAGGTCACATCTCTGAGAAAGACCCTCATAGTTTAGAATAAGGCTTTTAAATAAGAAAGCCTAGAGAGTTGATCCTTGTGGGAAGCTTGAATTGGAGAAGGTTATAGGTTTGACAATAAGAAACTGTAGTGGCTTTGCTTTCAAATTTTCAAATGGAGATTTTTCCTATCTTGTTGGGTGTGTCGTTTTCATGTACAAAGTTGATGCAAATCACCAAGTCCAGTTCCTTGTGGCCTCTAGAACCTCGAACACATTGACTTGCCTGGCATATTCACACAATGGGGGCAAGTTTATTGCAGCTGGAGAAATAATGAGAATTTTTACACACCAGAAAGTGTAGAGGAGAAGATATCCACGACACTGTTGTTTATGGCTCGAGGACTTGGCCTCGATGTCATAGATCCTCAAACCAATATGGGAGGTAGTGGCAGAAACTCTTCATGGAAAGGGGTTTCCACTGGTGGAAGTAGTGGTGGTGACGGATTTTGCGCTAGGCTGCTTCAAAGAAAGGTGACCTTCAATTACAACTGTAATATTATTCTCAAGCTCCCATGTTTGAGACCTCCATCGGATTAGTGCCCACTTTCAAATCAAAATAACGCTTGTTTGGTAAAATCATTTTTCTGTGCTTCTGTCAGCAAAGAGCGTGGAGGTACAAATTGTCACAAGAAATTGCTCTGTTTTTCTTTCTAAATTTCTAGTGTCCAACTCATTCTTGTATGTCAATTTCCGGTTCCTTTTGTCCCTTTTCTATAGTAAGATCCCACCTAGAATCTACCTCCATTGGTCCTGCAAGATACGAACCCACTATGTCGCAGAGCCATTCAAATTATACAAATGAAGGCTGACAATAATGCATTATTTATGGAATCTCAGACAAGCTTGGCAGGGAATGACAATATGTCAGATAATCTGGCATTCTCTCAGGTAGCAGAAGGTCACATAATGGTATATGGGAGACATGCCCGAAGAGTTGAGTAATTTTTCAGCTTTTTTGAAGGAAAACGCCAGGCCAACAAAAGATTGAAAGACTGACACTGAAGACAAAGCATTTATTGGAAGTTGGACAGAACATTAACCACAACACCTTAGTGGTTGCCCAAATGTAGAAAGCAACGCAGATTCTACAACGTTCCAATTAAAAATACCCTTCCAAACTGTCCATCTCAAAATCAGAAAACAGGTATCCACCATCCAATCCTAAGTC
Organism: Pinus taeda; assembly: GCA_000404065.3. Lineage (NCBI taxonomy): Eukaryota > Viridiplantae > Streptophyta > Pinopsida > Pinales > Pinaceae > Pinus > Pinus taeda. Next base: position 157,124 of record APFE030019553.1, read on the forward strand.
CAATGAATACAAATAGCTAGAGACATAGGGATGCACATTTTTTTTCATGGAATTCACAATGAATTTATGGCCTTCAAAATAATTCAACGCACCATACCAAACCTTACATATTTAAACCGTTCCAAACTCACCCTACAAAGTCTTCAACTCAACACTAACAAAGCATATTTTATGGTCTTTAAAACACATTCAACACAAAAAATGCATATAGCATGGAACTCGTCACAGAGGATCAACGCGCATGTTGTCACTGCACCATAGGTTATCAGTCCAATGCACATATACACCAACATATAATCAATCTTCAAAATATATGTGCCATCACCATATTACATATACAACGAGCATATAATCGATGCGTAGATTTACACAGGCCACACAAAAACAAGTGGCTCACAAAAGATTGAGCAGATTATGAACACACTGCCTCTGATACCATGTTAAACACACATGGGCAGTAGAGGAATATGAAAGAAAAAACATGAAAGTACAATTTTTATTAACAAATTATTTGCATTTATAGTACATGTTGTGACCGTTGGGTTTCACATCCCAAGGTCTCTTGGACTCCTTTTGTCCATTCGGCTTCCACACTAACCCATTGAGGATTAGGTTTCCAACAAAATCAACCTGATCAATTCGGTAAAGGTTAGTAGTAGATGTAAACCATGAAAAGATCTAGACTCTAGTTTGAACAACAAAAGAAAATCATCATCATCAATCCTCATAGCAATCAGAATAGTGCTAATTTCACAAACTAACAATAATAAACAATTATCAAAATAAAAAGAAGTAAATATGGCACAATTAAAGTAGTAGATCTCCTATCGACTGGGCCCAAAGTCTCTAGTAGTCACCGTTGAAAGGTATTCATAATACAATTATAGATGAAACACAATCTTCTTCATTAAACTTGATAATAGATTTATAGCATCAGAGTGATGAAAGTATTTTGTGTCCAAAAGGAATAGTTACAATCTTAAAATTCCTAACTAGATGATCATTTCACCTTATGGCTTTATATAACTCTTCGAGAGATAAATGGATAGAAGAAAATCCTGAGGATTTCACAACCATCAATCTGATTTCATCACATAATAGAATTGATCCTCTTGGTCTTCTGTTGTCCTCTTTAATCGAGACATTGTATTTTTCCTTTCTTCGTCGATGTTGTTCTATCGTTTGAATAATAGTTGTTCAATTCACGTCCCTGCATATAAATATAGAGAAAGTTAGTTTTTCGTGCCCGGATTTATCCAATTTGTTAATAATCGATTTTATTCAACTTATGTTATTGTCTCTTCTATATTTATTCCTAAAACGAAAATAAATACATAAATACATAAAGACAAATGATTAATTAGGCTAATATGAGGATAAAACATACCTTTTCCATGACCCAACACACTCACTCTAGCGGCCGGAACAATTACTAGAAAAGCAACATTTATATATCTACAGGTGGTATGCCTTGTTATTTGTGAAACCTATTTTCTTACCTATCAATGATTGAAGAAGTAATATAAGTAGTTCCCTTGAAGGAATAATTTATCAAAGCTTTATTGTCAAATGCTTCATGGCTGATTAGTCATGAAATGTTAAATAGTAAATGAAAGCAATTTCTATAATTATAAAATGTATGGTTACTTTATTATCAAGGATGAGATGATGGTATTTGGTTATAACTTGTTTGGCTGTGAACGATGATATTAGATATGTGTGAATGGTCTCCATTATGGTTGCGTATATGTTAGAGTATTTGTGGTAACATGGATGAATTGAAGCTTACTACATCCACTTGGTCAAATTGTGTTGGAAATCTGGACAAGACAAAATAAAATGTCTGAAATTTTCTTGGTTTAGTTTAAATATGGATGCTTATGCATTTTGGAGTGATAGTTAATGATAAATGGATAATAAATTATAGTTCACACTAAGCAACTATTTTGTGAGTTGGTTGTTTAAAAGTGCAAAGTGTTTATTTGGAATAAAATTTTCAAAGCGTTATTTAATGCTTGAAGCTGAGTCGCCAAACATATTTTATTGTGTACAGTGATATGGCTCTTGTGAAATCATGTTAAGTTCTGAGCTACATAATTGACTGGATAATCGAATATCTGCAACTATGATGTTAGGATAGAATTCATGTTAGTTACAAGTTACAAAGTTTCACTCAATATTCAAACATATGTAAATATAGTGTTAGTTGAGGAGTCGGATTGTTTATAGGATAGTTTTTAGGTATCATATAAGTTAGTATACATAATAAAGTGCACTTGCGAAGCCAAGAATTTTATGTTCTTAGCAACCCTTGTTTTTCAAATTTGTCCGTGCATATATCAATCTCTCTTAAATATGTAAGTGGAGTCCATTTTTCTTTACAATTTTTTAATTGCAACCACAGTTGTGTACACATTGAGAACTTTTTTGGTTAATTTCATGTTATATTGAGGATTTTGACACACACAAAAATTAATATTTGGTCAAACATCTAGAGACCAGCTACCATTTGTATATATTTCAGTGGTTTGTTAAAATTAAAGTTTTAGAGGTTACCTTGGAGTGGTTGAACTTTTTTATCTGTTGGGAGATTGAATGCCAATCTATTTTTCAAAATTCCTGTTTACTTTCTCAAACATATAGCTCTGCATTGGATTTACTGGAATGTTGGGTTTGCACAACTATAGAGCAAAGGTATTAGAGCCATGAAATATAAATTTATGTTGTAGAAATTAGCACCACTTAAACATAAATACAGTTATCTCTAAACATATTGGCTTTAGTAATTCAATGTGCAATGCACACTACTTAGTAGTTACCCGTATTTGATATTTTTATACTACAATTATCTCTAAACATGTTGACTTTACTAATTCAATGTACAATGCACACTACTTAGTAGTTACCCATATTTTATATTTTGATACTAT
>APFE030019553.1:160311-186452 GCA_000404065.3 Pinus taeda
AACTCCTTCAGTTGCCATTGTGTACTATTCTGCACCATTGGATGGAATGTTAGACGATTGAAGACTTTTAGGCCATCAGATTAATAGTGAATAGTTAAGAAAAAACTAATAGTTAGAGTTGCTTCTTGCTAAATAGTTTCTTGATGGCTTAACATTTTCTTGATAATTTCTCCATAAAACATTTCTCTTGTAGAAATTTTCAGTGTTGAATACAAAATATCATTTTGGGAGATGGACCCTTCAAGAAAACAAACAATATTTACTATTAGGCAAGTTCTTATGTGTTCTTTCATAAGACTCATGTTCATTTTTGTGTGGGAGAGACCACTGGTAGATTCTGACTAATCTGGGCTGTGATGCGACAAGAGTTGTTCTCTGTTATTCATTGTGCCCATTTTTTTCCTTCTTTATGGTCAAGGGTGTCCATCCTACTCTACGTTCAGCACTATTCTCTGCTATGAGATCTCTAAGTGACTATGTGCTATTTCATGATGATGGTCTCAGGTTCTAATCTTGTCTCAAGGAATTGAGGCCATTGTTGTGACTTCTTGCAGCGATATACATGGGTGACATGAAACAGGTAAGTAAGGTACAAGGTAGAGAAGAGGCAGTTTCTTATGGCTCTTTTGATTAAAAAAAAAGGAATTTCAAAGTGCACACATAATTTTAAGGCTCGCTCCATAGAACAAGAAGTGCATCCCTCACACTATTAAAGAGAATTAGGTTTGAACAATTTAGAGCAATTTTTTCTTAATGCAAACTGATCAGTGGCATTTGAAGATTTTTATTATTGGTTATAATTTGATGAAATGTTAATTCTATTGGAACTTTTTTTTCTCTTGATTATTATATATTAGTAATATTTCAAGATTTTTATTTCTGATATTAATTTCATTAAGTATAACTATATTGGATTTTTTTTATTGTTGTTGTTAGGGGAAAATTACATTATAGCTTCATTTTTTTAAATTCCAGAAACTGCCATATGTGATAACAATGATTACAACTAAAAATATACTTACTCTTAGGATTGGGATGAAAACTTCAAGGTATATTCGTCGAGTTTGAAAACTGATTGACTCTCTAGATTTAGCCCCTTAAAATTCAAAATCCACCTCATAGTTGTTCGAGCTCTATGATGAGAGATGCTCGCAGTCACCTTTTCCATTTGCACATATATCTTGTATGCATATAATCTTCATTTAGCCACTAAATTCCACACCTGCGGTGTTATCCGAAACACTGCATATTTGTATGTGTATAATGTTTAATTTATATATAACATATTAAAAGATTTAGATTTCATTTAAGTAGTTTTCTTGGTGGGTTTAAGTTTCTAGACATATTATATTGTGATTAATCCATGTATACTATTTATAAAATAATTCTATTTTAAATTATAGATTCATTCCAATTTTAATATATGTAGATATAAATCTTTGTCAATTTTTTTCTTTATAATATTAATTAGTGAAAAACTTGCATAGTTATGGTGGATGGGTCTGTTAGAGTTTTTATGAAAAAATGTGCTTGGGCATTCCATATCCAAAAAGGCAAGTAGTGAAAATTTTCTCAAGCATATGGAATGGGGACATTTATTTACTCTCCCTTTGTCCCGGGTTATCTAGTTTCTTTTTCAGTCTTCTCAAACAACATCTTCATTCATGGAGCCCTTAACCCCTGCTCAAAAGAGCAAGCTAGACTGGGTGAAAAAAATATATCATATATAATTACTGCGAAGATAAATAGGGATATCCCTATCTCCATTAGTATGTCAAATAAATGCTCGTGAGAAATTTACTTTGTTTTTTATTATAATACTTACATGTAAACTATTTTCTCATGGTTAAAAGGGAGGTTTGTACTTCTTTTTATATAAATAAAAATATTTTTTACTTTTATTTGTATATATGAGATATTCTCAGATAAGATACGATAATTATATTTATGTCCAACTAATGACCATAAAGTAGTTCAAAGGGATTATTGAGTATAATGATGTCCATAAACTGCGAGAGAACCAAACGGTCTTCTATAAAAAATACAATGCATGAATATAAAAGGTACAATGCAGGAACATAAAAGACAATTTATGGAATGCCCTAATGGAGAAGATCTAAGGGCTAATGGGTCTGAGAATTAGACCCATCTCTCCTAACATTCGAGGCTAGCTGAAGAACACTAAAAAAAATTCTACAAAGTTTGTTGGCCTGATGAAGCGGTAGTAAGAGGTGCAGACTATCCACTAACTCGTTGTTTGGGGGATTTTGCGCACTGTTGAGGTCTGGAGGACCTAGTCTATCTCCCAGGGACAAATATGAGATGGTTTCACTGTTGAGGTCTCGTGTGGTGGAGTGAGGTCCCACGGATCCTCATTGTTCTAGAATCTGGATATGAAACGGTATCAATCATTCTCGTTGTGCCTTTGTCTGAAGGTAGTACCTTGAAAAATGTCACGATCCTCTCTGTTGGGTCAAGTCTCATGGGAGGCTGAAGAATATGCGCTCGGAACCTGAGATTCTCATGCATATATAGGGCTAGATATCTCTAATCTGGATAGCTAAAAAATTCTGTGAGGGTCTAAGAGTCTATGAACAAGCAATGGAACCTTCCTTTGATCTCGTAATAGGTAAGGCATCCAAAAATGAAGTGCACCTCATTCTCTACTTCTTGTAAGTGGCATACCTAGGAGATTCTTTCTCATCTATCAATCTAGTGATCTGTCTCTACCCAAATTCGATGAGAAATTACTTTGAACTGGCCTAGAGAAATGTGAAGAGCATGCATCCAATGGTGAAACTTATACTAGGGTTGAACAATGAGCCTGTCTTTCAACTCCAAGGAGTGCTTAGCATAGAAGGCCATCTTTAGGCACAACCCTCCCGGAGGATTGACCCAGGTGACCTGGATGAATTGTCTGTAGATGTCCTCCCTGATGATCTTGTTCAACTCTTGTCTAGTTGGTTGAAGATGTCCATGGGCATCCAAGGAATATCGGAAAGGAGGGCGACGATCCAACTGAATGCCCATTGAATCTAAGAGATCTGAAACTCCTGTAAACCAACATCTATTGATGTGAAAGATAGAGTTTACTTAATTTTTATTATGATTGACATATTGAATCATATGAAATTTATTTAATGTGAATGACATGATCTACTTGCAAAGGGTAGTTTAATGATTTATCATATTATATTATATAAAAATTAGTCATGGTGAATGATAGCTTTGCAATGTATTCAACCTAACCGTACAAGGCCATTGCAAGATAGCTGTTGTTTTTTATTTCATTTTATACAAATTAATTTATTATTTTTTAGTAATAAAATATTAATAATATTATTTTTTATTAATTAAATATTTAATTATTTTTTATTAATTAAATATTTTAATTATTTATATACAATAAATAAAAATAATAATGGTTATTAATATGTCTAAAAAGTTATTACCAATATCAACCAAAAAATATATAAATTACATTTCACAAAAAAAGGGAAGCATATCAAAATTTATTCAAAAAGTAGATTTATATATTCTCTTTTTTCGTTTCGCAAGAAAAAATTAACTGGTTTATATTAGAGAAACAAGAATTCAACCCTTTTACTAGATGTTCACTATCTAGACTATATAAGCTTGCGGGTGGCTTTGGGTTTCAATTGAGACTTGTCAGTATGAAATCTGCACCTTGTTGTGTTTCAGTCATGTGGTGTGATGTGGTTGTTTGAACCCTCCAAATTGAATTAGATGTTGAACAATGTTGAGATGTCACTCGCATTAAATTTGACATTGAACAATGTTGAGATGTCATGCAATGCTATGTGTTTCCACTTTACATCACATGTGTATATATATAAATCTTGGATAATACCTTTATATCCTCACACTCATGCGATATCTAAATTACCATATAGATGGATTCTTGAATTGTAAGGAGTATTTTAACATCCTATCCTCATGCTGATGTGCGATCAAAATTATCATATAGATGGATTATTGAATGGTAAGGAGTATCTTAACATCCTTTCATTTGCACGAGAGAGAAATTGTGATATAGAGGCAGAAATTGTGATGGTCAATGGTTTAATGTGTGTTTAGATACACTGGAATTCACCAATCACACTTTGGTTTCACATTTTTTAGGAGTGAAATGCAAAGCGAAGATCACTAAAATTTCTCTACATCATTGTCTATCAAAGAAATCACTTGCAGAAATGGAGACAACGAATGAAATTACATGGAAATAAATGTTAACTCATTTATGTGTAATTGACAACAATAAATAAAAAAAAGAATGAGGAGACTTGTTTCTGATGGAATATAGTCTCAAGAAGTCCAAGGACATAGACATGTTGAAACGTCTTGCCATGTATTTCACACTTTTCATGGAACTGAAAAGTCTTATGTTTTCATAAGATTCTCTTACCCATTATTTTCTCAAATGTTAGTAAGTGAGAAGAGAATAGAGAGCGTAATCTTAAAGGACAAGATGGCTAAGGTTTTTGAAACAGCAAACTGCGCTACCACCATACTGCAAACCAGAGATGGGGCTTCTGTGGTAGATTGTCTCTTACTCAGATCAAAGGCATGTTCTCCCATCCATCATCTAGATCAGCAAGATGACAAATAGGAATACCTTGGTTTCTATAGATCTGCAACTCATAGGCGCAAATACCAAGGAGATGTCGTTTGGCAGGATGGGGCCACAAGAGATTGTATATGGGCCATGTGGCCAGATGAGTCTAAGGTTTTTGTTGAATTGGCGAGGGCTTATGTAACCAAGTGGACAGTGAGTATTTACACTACAGTGTTTCTAAACCAAACTGCCATGCGACTAGAGGATCGGGCACACTTGAAAATAGCTGGTATCCTAGGCATGGTAGTTGGATCTCTGGAAAACGACCTCGGCAAGCCCAATCTGGAGAAAAAAAGATGCAGACAGACTCCAAATCTTGGTGGGGCTCATGGGCTTACAAATAAAATGCCTGATCTAACATATTGGGCATAAAGCAAGGGTTTCCACTAGGTAGGGAGACAAATCTGCTACAATTTTTTATTAGATCGATAGGGGGCAGACATTGTTGCATGCATCTCAGCAAGGAGATGAGTATTCAAGGCTTAAAGAAGGAAATCCAGGGAAAACTTGGAACCCCAAAAAAACACCAAAATCTAACATATTCAGACCATAGTTTCCAGGACAAACATACACTTCAGGACTATGGCATCACAAAAGATTCAACTATCATACTTAATCTGATACTGAGAGGTGTACACAATGCAGCCAGCTCAAAGAATACAGGTTCCTTTCGAGATGTAGTCAAAGGGAAGGAAAAAATGCAAAAAAAACCAGCAGCAACACCAGAGCTACCAGGCCCCTACATCGTGGAGCAAAAACTGGAATCCCCAATGCTTACAGTATCAATGTCGAAGGTAACTAATCTATACACAGATCTATCTAAAAATGTTGTAATATGTAGATTTAATGGTTTCTGGCCTAGATATGATACACTGCACCAATGGATCTACTCCAGATGGTCATCTAATTGTGAAATTTACCTATGCCCAAAGGGGTTTTTCATAGTTAGATTCAACACAGAACATGAATGAGATAATATTATCAATTAGGGGCCTTGGTTCTAGGGCAATGTGGACCTCTTCATCACCCCTTTGTTTCCTAATTTTGATGCCAATACAATGATAGTTTCACAATGCCTGTTTGGGTTAGGCTACATAACCTCCCTCTACATCTTTGGCATCCCAAAGTTTTAATAGCCATTGGGAATACCTTGGGGAAATTCCTAAAAATGGATGAAGACGGAGCTATCAAGGGAATATTCACATTTTCCAAAATTTGTGTAGAAGTGGACTTGAGTCAAGGGCTACCAGATCATATCACATTGAACTTTAATAATTCTCTGTGAACATAACCACTTGACTATGAGAACACAACATTCAGATGTTGTGGATGCTTGCAAATAGGGCACCTCCAATATGTCTATCCATTGGCTAGGAAGGATCCCAAAAGGAATAAGAAACAACAAAAAAATCCCAAAGGGTGGCAGCATAATGAGCCGCTAGAAGAAGACATGAAGACAGAACCCACAAAAAAAAAAACAGAACCTGATACATAAAAGGACAAGGAAATACACAGGAGGAGAAGATCTCGGATACTAATTTGGGGCCATACAACATGAAACAACAAGAATATTTCCAACTGGAAATAAGCGGCATCAAACGAACTCATAGATCTGAAGGATCGGAGTCGGACAAAGAACATCCAATGAACACAATGGAAAACTGACTTGCTATTCTTGCACCCACACCCAACACTGGAGGTTGGTGAAGGGTGGAGATGAAGAAGTGTAGGAAAGTATAGACTAGCTGGTTCTATTTTACTTTCATTGTAATTTTTTGCTTCCTGATATTACAGGAACTGATCATATGCATATGCTCCAAGCATCTACAAAATGTAATTTTCTTCAAATGAATAAAATTACAACTCTTTTCTTATGGGAAAAAAAAAAGTCAGAAGAGAATATAAATAACACACAGAACTCATTTGATGAGTAGGTTGAGATTCAATGAGGAATTGTAAAAGAAAAATCTCGATATTAAAAGTGCCATCATGGTGACTAATTCATAATTTCCATTCCTTTTGGTTTCAATCATCTTTAAATATTATGAGAATGAGCTCCTAAAGCTTGCAATTTTTCATGCATTTGTTAACACAAGTTGCTCTTAAATTTGTTGCATTAAGTTGTCCAAATCCATGTGAATGAAGTGGAAATCAATGACAAATGAAGTAAGTTTCATCCAATATTTAAAAATATTCTTTCATAATCGATATTTCAACATCTTTAAAAGAATTAATAAGTGTAATCTTTTCCAACCTTATAACAGGCCCTCAGCAGGCATAATGTTGAATGTGTGGAATTGATTTTCCCTAATAAACATTAGAAGTGCAATGAAAAATCAAGGAACTTGGCAAATGTCCAAAAACCTATCTCAAGTGTGTTTCTGGGAAAACTAGTGTCTATTTGATCTGCTAGTCCCACTAAGACGGGTAACTATCATAGAAACAAACAATTCAAAGTAACTTGTGTTTTCCTTTATGGATGATAGATAAGAGAGAAGTAGAGAACACCAAACTTAATCTTTCGCTTGGCTCCTTGTTTGTTTCATCTCTCCTTTGATAGAGCTTTCCACTCCTTTCTCACCTGTCCCACTTCAAAGAACACCTGTAGAGGCAAAGTAACAAGAAACCATCAAATCATAGAGATATATGATACCATAAACAATGTAGAATCAAAAGTACATTAACCATATTATTGCATACACAAATACAAGATTCAGAAATACACAAGTATATGGAGGAAAACTCAAATAACTTTATTGATAATAGAAGTAGAAGAGAGTATTACAGCCTTGCTGTCTAATCCAAAATCATCCTCCCAGCATGAAATCCCTCTTCACCTCATGAAAAGCAAGATCACCCAACAATACAATGTCTCAAAGAGAAACCAACAGCACTTCCTTACAGATTACAAAATTCCAGCCCCCAGATCTCTAGGATGAGGGATCCATATATGGATATTTGTAGGGGGTGAGTCAACTTTTGGGTTTTTGATTAGTGTCATTTCACTGATAGTTCTTGGTTCCACTTGGAGATTTCATGATCTCTTACTCATCTCTGGGCGAATTCATAGAAGCAAGTTTCATATGAGAAGTTTCTAGAAGATTCTATGGGTTTCCACTTAGCAAACTGTCTATACCATTTGTCTACTCTCACCCATCGCACCCTACAGAAGGCCTTTTCAGTATGCATCGCACCCCCCGTGTGAAATAGGTGAGATGCATTGCACCTTGACCAAGGAGCAGTCTATATGGGTCTGTTTTGGCCAGTTCTGAGTAGTTTTTCAAGTGGAACTTCTGGGAAATGATGTAATCAGCTGACCTTGATCCTTTAAGGTATGGAACAACACTTTTAGGGATTTAAGAGCCCTTGGTTTATCGACATATGTGATTGGGGTTGCAGTGCTCAAATATGTCTATAACAGTTGGCCCCTAAAGCATGAGGTCATAAATCTTTTGATGTCGGGTGAAATTCTTTATCATGAGGATCCAAGGTTTTTCGAATTGGAAGGTGGTTGATAATAGGATACAATACACTACATTATCTTCATATTATTATCATGATCTAGCTAAGGCAAGCATTCCCATGCTCAACTTTATAAATTCATTTTCATGTACATAGGACAGACAATCGTCTGTTGTCATAGACTCGTGATTCTTGTAGAGCCATCATCCCTTGGCTTGGATGATTATCTATGCAGCTATGGAGTACATTTGATGTCTTTATTTCCTGAATATATCGTAGCCTAGATGGATGAAACTAGTTCTGGGGTCTTCAAACTTGTTCAATCTTCACCCAATGTACAAGTCGATACATGTGAAGAGATGTTCTGAAGTCGAACATGGAAAGACATCGCCTGATTACCAGCCAATAACGTAAGTTGTTAACAAGTGCGAGAGGAATCACCGATAATGATAATGACCCTCAAGGTACTACAGGACAAGTCATGTGGTGTGAATAAATGAGTCAATGTTGAACACCACGTAAAATATTTCGGTCAAAGGCCATTGATGTAAACCTATCACCGGAAGTGAGAAACTTGCCATTGAGGCATCCAAGCTTCAAAGTATTAAAAGGGTTGTTCCTAAGTCAACTTCTTGGATAATGAGCTAATGTCGATAAGAAGTGACCCGTCATAGGAGGGCCTTAATCAATCCCACATCTACAACACGAAAAAGAAAATGATTTTGTGGAGGTGAAAATGATCTGATGATCCAAGGTTCAAGAATGGCGGTCATGAAAAATGGAGAGTGAAGGTATTGTAGTGGATGAGGCGTTAGCTGGGTTCGTGAACTCTCTGAGCGACTTCTCTTGAACATATCGGTGACACTAAAATGGATTCGTAGTGTTAATCCCAAAATATGGATGGTATGGAGGACCAATGGTGATATGACTGGTGAAAAATGTGCCATGTTCAAGAGCGACCTGCTACCAATGAAGTTCTTCAAGTTTTCTTCCATTTCTCCCTAGTCATTTCTAACCAGTACCTCTTTATTTTTAGTTGAATTGAGGCTTTTGTGATCCATAATAGTTGAAAGAATAACTTCGGCGTAAATCACATGTAGATAGACATTTGTCGACGCGTTTCGAACCAACTAGTGTGGTTCATCATCAGGACAAGTTGAAGAAACAGATCCAGCTTAGCATGTTAAATAGTCTGAGCAAAGACTCCAACGGCTAAATTTGAAAACAGCAATTTTTGACTATAGGCCAGGGTCAGATTTTCTTTTATTTATTATTTATATTTTTTATTTTATATTTATTATTTTTATATTAAATTAAATTATCTTTTATTATTTTGGAATAAGTAAAATTAGTTAAACAAATAAATAAGGAATAGTATAAAAGTTACTAATTTTTTTAATTAAATTTTTAATTAAAATTTATGTTTTTAATATATAAGTTTTGAATGGTTATTAAAATTTATTATTTATGTTTTCTTTTATGGAAATAATTTTAAATTGGTAAATATTTAAAAATAAATTAAACTATGGCTAAAAATATTTATTTAATTTATACAATATTACTAATTTCATTTAAATAGAATATAATTATGTTTATTAAATATATATATTTATTTATATATATATTTTATATTATATATATATTAATTTATATAATATATTACTTAAAATAATAATAATAATTTTGTCAAGCTTGAGGAGGATAACATATGCTTGTTCTATAATTTGACCTTCGAGCAAACCTGTCGCTATGTTTCAGCGAGCCTAGCGACAGTGAAACTCACTCTTGTTCGAATGGACGAGTTTGTCGCTATTGCTTTAACGAGTTTAATGACAAAGATAACTTAGTTCTTTTCATGTTTAGAGAGTTTGAAAACGGACAAAAAGGAAACTCCAACAGTCCTTTTTCGTGGTATAATCCTGTAAGTCCGAAAAGTATAAAATAATACGAAAGGGATGACTTTTCGATAGTTTTAGCGATCCGAAAAAAACAAGCGTTGGATATTTTTATGGGATGATCCCTCAGGTTCAAAAAGTTTAAAATGTAGAGGAGGGATGGCACTTCCCTTTACTTTAACGAGCTGGAAAGGCCAGTAGCTCGGCAATCTTTTCATATTTTACGAGTCTAAAAAGAGCTTAAAAGAGACTTGTTTTTTAGGAACGAGTGATGTTTTCGGGTAGCAACTGGTTCTAGGTAAGCTTGGAACTTCTCAAACATAGTAGTGTAAAAAGGGTGGCTAACAGAATCACTCATCGCAACTGTTCCCCAAAAGGGTAAACAATCAAGTGGAGGCATATGATCGGCTAAAAGAGTGGAGGTGACGGTAAGAACATGACCAAGGCTCAAAAGGCTGATATCAATGCAATCACAAAGGTTATTTACCGAGGGTGGATTCATTTTTTAATGAGATTGAATCTTTAGAAACTATGCTTAGTGGCGGGTTTATTTTTTAATGAGCTTGAACTTTGTGCCAACATGTGATCAGTGTTAGGTTTATGTTTTAACAAGCTTAAACTTTGCGAAAACATTGCTTGTGATAGGTTTATTTTTTAATGAGCTTGAACTCTGCGGAAACATTGCTTGTTCCAGTCGTCTTTAAAGATGGCTCTTATTATTATCTTCATCTTTTTAATGAGCTTGCCCCATGCGAAACTTTGATTAGCACCATTTGATGCAGGCTAAAAATGACCAACTACTATACTAAGAGTTCATTAAGAGTTAATGAACTACTGAGGTTAGGTAGAATAGTTTCCTAGAAAACAATTCCTTTGCTTTGTCGGGGTCTACTGACAAAGGTGAATGGTTTATTAGACCAATCACCTAACCTAAGCAATTTCAACTAAAAGTTAGACTAAAATACTACGAGGTTAGAGTTACACTGGTTGCTTTTCACTTGCATAAAAAAGGTTTGCATGCCCCCAGGTATAAAGAAAAGTAGAGTTTCCAGGTTACCATATGGCAGTCCTTGCGTTTAAGCAAGATTTTTTAATCCGCAAAGTAGACAAAACACTTCCTTGGCTTTGTCCATAGGAATAGACAAAGATGAGTGGTTTGGGTTGGCACTTCCAATCACATAGACTTTAAGGAGATCCTATTTCATACTATCATCCCCTATCCTATATGGAAATGGCGTTTCAGACCAATCATATAACCTACGAGGAAATCTATCTTTTCATCTGGGTTCGCTTGCCGAATCAGACCAGGGTGCATGCCCCCTAAGCTTCATCACATTCACTCAATTACTCGCGGTAAATAGGTGGATGAATTAGAGGTTGAATAGGCATTACTTGTGCAAAGATACCATTTAGGGATGGTATTTGACTCGTAGCCATGTTTGAACTGGGAAACGAAAGCTGGTCAACAAGTTGTACCATTTTTCCTTCATATAGGAAACACATCACCCGAAAGAGTGAGGAAACAATAGCTCTCGTGTTGTAAACATAGTCACACCTAAGGAGTAGATTGTATTCTAGTGGCCCTTGGACTACCATCACATTCAAATGAATGGTTTTCCTTCTTAAAGTTATAGGAAAATTTGGAAGGATCCCTAACAGTCGACTGGTTCCTTTATTAAAGCCTGACAAATTTTGATTCTCAGGCAGAAGCGATGGCGAACCAAGCGCTTTCCAAGTAGTTGAGGAAAGGATACTCACAGAAGCCGCTTCATCTATGATAGTGTCGGTCATGATCATTCTGTAAACTTGTACTATGATTCGCAAAGGTACATTAGATGGAAGGCAGGGTCCCGCTAGTAGATTCCAATCAAAGGAAATGACTAGATTGCTTGGAGGAGGGACCGAATAAACGATCAAATGAATCTCTTGAAATGGGGAACTTCCCTCCTATGGTAAAGGAACTGGTAGATTGCCCCCATGTTCATCGGACTCTGTGTTAACAAAAAGAATTTGAACAGTGGCGTTCTCATTCTCTTTGGAGATTGTATCATCTGAAGGTGGACCTTCTGAAGGCAAGACTAGGTCGACTGTCGTCTCGACCTGTTGACTTTGGTCCAGTGTGGACTCAAAGGGTTTATCTTCAATGATAGGCGTTTCGACCGAAAATAGAGGTATGTTAGTCGGATTTTCAACTAGCGACGGACTTGGCAAGAGTTTCTTGTATCTAGGTGGAAGTCGATGCAGTGAATCAGGACGGTTATCCAAGACACTTTTAGCTTCGTCTAGAAAAGGACAATGGTGGAGGGCATGATCGCCTTAACACAACCTACAAGGAAATCTAGATCTTCCTTTTTGTCCATTGACTTCACTTCCACTAGTCGATGGCGTACTCTCAACATGATCGACAGAGGTTGATGACACTGGATGGTGCAAGCGGGGAGACTAGTCTCTCAAGATCCGCTGGAGGCAAGGACAATCTCGATGATAGTGGTTGTTTCCTTTGAAAATTATGCATGGAGATTTGGGATTAAAAGGTGCAGTGTGCAGATTTTCGCTGGACGATGCATGGTTTCCCCCTTGCACGGCTGGATTTTTCTTCTTCTTCTCAGTTACTTGCTTTTTAGTATCACTAGTTTCACCAAGAGAAGAGGAAGAACGAGAGGGAGAAATGAACGAAGTAGAAGGTGAGGGAGCAACTCCAGTATCATCTGGTTGCTGATTCAATCGCTGAGGAATTACGGTGTTTTGAATGACAAAGGTCAAGAATAGCCATACTGGCAGGCCAATTGTGAGTCTTGGAAGGGACAATGTAGCCATATAAGGAGCACCAATATCTCCCTAAGAAGATAAAGGACTAGGATTTCCCCCAAGGAGAAATCCTTGATTGGTGGACTCCATTACCTCAACCTAAGATCAACGAAGGAACAGGGATGTTATTCTAAATTAAATGAATTTTATGACGCTTTGACACAACTTGCTTTTTCAATTTTTAAGAGTCGAGAAAAAGCTAAAGATGACTCTAGTCACCTTCAGTTTTTAATGAGACTGAAGTGACAAGTGCTTAGATGGACCTTTTTTTTTTGAGTTGAAAAGGAATGAAAGTGACTACTCTGAAAGTCTAGACAGAGGGATTACCAAACTAATCGCAAAACTGCAATATACACCTTGGTGGTAAATTAAAGAGAAATTACCAAGGACTTTATGTACAGCAGTCAATCTTCCCGAATGTTGTGTTGAGTGCATTGTGATCGATAGGGCGGCAGACATGGCTTCCTAAGGATAAAGGATATCAACCTATTGTGGTCTTTCAATATATACTCGACGGTACGAGGAGTACAAGTCTGTACTGGCACTTGTCATATCAAAGAGGAGGAATCACCCAACCTTCGATGAAAATGACAGTTACCAGGTTTTACGACACTGGATTACGTCTCTAGCCTAGACTTCTAGATGTTGTGCGTTAGGTTCCAAAGCGTTTTTATGTTCATTGAGGTTCATTTTAAATTTGATCTTTTTTAAGAAGTTTGCCTTTCAAGGTTCACCACGTGATGTAGATGTAAAATTCCTAAATTGCAATCTAAAATGATAAACAACCGTTTTTTTTCTTTTAGCAATAAAAATCCTAGCTACTAAGGAAAGAAATGTATGATTCTTTCAACAGAGAGCAGAGAGCACACACTAAATGCACTTTTCCTAAATAATTTTCCACATGCAGTCTAAATGTAAATGCACATGCATGTATTTTTTTTCTGCTTCCTTAATGTGTGAATGCCAAAAAGGAAAACTAAATACAGATCTGAACTATTTTCTTCAAAGCGACACTTCAACAATTTCTTTTCAAACTGAAAGGAAGACTAGAATGACACTTTCAATTTCGAAAGGAAAACTGCTTTCAACACTTCAAATATTGACAATTCAAATCAAATACAATGACAAAAGTACAATCAACTATCTAAAAGAGGAAGATTTTACGACACTCTTTTTCTTGACTCAAAACGACTGTTATAACACTTTTGAATCAAAAGACGATAGTTCGATTAAGCTACTTTTTGCAAAGGAGGATTGTAAATGATGAAAAATACATAAAAAAATATTCACAATTCCTTATCAACGGAGGCTAAATAATGTAAAGGAAGGAGGCTTCAACAATGATATACTGATCATAAGCAACAAAACTACTGAACGGAGATGAAAACAATGAAGAAAAAACCAAATTCCAGAGAGGGAAATGATCTCATTCAATCATCGCACCTGTCCTTAAGGGAAATAGGGATACATCTCACCTGCAACACACAGGAGGTGTGATGCATCCAAACCGCCAATGAGAGATAGTGCGATGGACCAGGAAATGAAACTGAGCTTGGTTTTTGCTCAAAATTTGCAGCTAAGTTCAGTGATTTAGGCCGAGCTATGATGGACAGTAAACACAAAGTATAGGGGTATGATCTTATGAGGTTATTGAGCTATCACCAGGGCACTTAGGATGTTTACAAGTCAGATGTTCAGTTCATAAAACAACCCGAAGATTGACTGAAGCAGCGTTGATCTACTTTGCAATTGCATAGCAAAAGCAATTTGAAGGAATTGACTTAACTTCAGGCTCCTTCCGTAGTTTATTAAGAAAACAATAGTAACAAACAAACAAACTATTTGCTCCCCAACGGAGCCGCCATTTTGTTTCCGGGAAAACTAGTGTCTATTTGATCTGCTAGTCCCACTAAGACGGGTAGCTATCTTATAAACAAACAATTCAAAGTAACTTGCGTTTTCCTTTATGGATGATAGATAAGAGAGAAATAGAGAGCACCAGCCTTAATCTTTCGCTTGGATCCTTGCTTATTTCCTCTCTCTTTTGATAGAGCTTGCCACTCCTTTCTCACCTGTCCCACTTCAAGGAACACATGTAGAGGCAAAGTAACAAGAAACCATCAAAGCATACATATCTATGATACCATAAACAATGTAGAAATAGAAGTACATTAACCATATGATTGCATACACGAATACAAGATTCAAAAATACACAAGTATACGAAGGAAAACTCAAATACGTTTATTGATAGTAGAAGTAGAAGAGAGGATTACAACCTAGCTATCTGATCCAGCATCATCCTCCCAGCATGAAATCCCTCTGCACCTCATGAAAAGAAAGATCACCCGACAATATAATGTCTCAAAGAGAAACCAACAGCACTTCCTTACAGATTACAAAATTCCAGCCATCGGATCTCTAGGATGTGGGATCCATATATAGATATTTGCAGGGGGGTGAGTCAGCTTTTGGGTTTTTGATTAGTGTCATTTCACTGATAGTTCTTGGTTCCACTTTGAGATTTCATGATCTCTTACTCATCCCTGGGTGAATTCAGAGAGGCAAGTGTCATATGAGAAGTTTCTAGAAGATTCTCTGGGTTTCCACTTAGCAAACTATCTCTGTCATTTGTCTACTCTCGCCATCACACCCTACAGAAGGCCTTTTCAGTATGCATCACACCCGCCGTGTGCAATAAGTGAGATGCATCGTACCTTGACAAAGGAGTAGTCTGTATGGGCCAGTTTTGGCCAGTTCTTAGTAGCTTTTCAAGTGGAACTTCTAACAAATGATGTAATCAACTGGCCTTGATCCTTTAGGGTATGAAACAACACTTTTAGGGATTTAAGAGCCCTTGGTTTATCGACATATGTGATTGGGGTTGCAGTGCCCAAATATGTCTAT
Source organism: Pinus taeda (assembly GCA_000404065.3). NCBI lineage: Eukaryota > Viridiplantae > Streptophyta > Pinopsida > Pinales > Pinaceae > Pinus > Pinus taeda. The sequence continues at coordinate 176,020 of APFE030019553.1, forward strand.
AACAAAGTGCCATTCATTTAGATGTCATTCATTTACCTCTAAAGCATATCGAAGAAGAAAATCAAATCAAAGGAGACTTATCAAGAAGAGAATATTCTTTAGATGTTGAAAAGCCTAAAGAAGAGCTAGTAGCAAAATGAAAAACATAAGAGGACTCTTCAAAAAATGGGTAGAGGATTTTGGAATCTAGATGAGCCACATTAGCTCACTAATTCATGCAAGCACTCAAGAAGAGACTGATGGAAGTGATATAGAGACAACTGTAATTATAGCCTGAGATAAAGCTATGGGAAGAGAAACATTCTAGTTGTAATGTGGAGTCAGAGTTCCATGAGTAGTATTTCACTAAACATAATTCTACACCTCTTATTCTAGAAGAGTTGGAGCAGAGAAAGTTCCTACTACCTCATTAGTTGAATAAGGCCCACATGAGAAAATCTGAAGAGATTCCTCAATGTGATTTTCATTTGACACTCATTTTTGTCTAGAGGTCACTTCGCATCTTCCCTTCAATTACTCAAAAAGAACTAGACAAACATAACCCATCAAAAATGGAAGAGGTGTGGTGGCAACATACAACTAAATATGCAGAATCTATTTTTTCTAGTCAACTTGACATAAATAGGGGAAATTGATTAATTATGCACAATTAAAGGAGCTAGTGACAATTGTTATCAAAGTCAACCATACAAAAGAAAGGATACATGGTGAAGCAAAGTGTACAACCTTACATGGATAGCATAAATATTAGAACTATATACCATACATAATATTCTTAGTAGTCGCTTATGAAGTAAAACATGTCATAGTGATAAGTTGTTATGTCATTAAAGTATTCTAGTTGTAAACTGGAGCTAGAGTTCCATGAGTAATATCAGAGGAATTCAACATTGGGAATGTTATAAAGTCATTTCCTAGAAGGGTCTAGTCATAAAAACCAAGTGCATCCTTCATGTAGCAAAAAAATAAACATTCAGATTTCCTCATATAGAGGTTCCGAGTACTTTGGCCCAACTGCCTCACCCATTATGAAAAACTGCATCTTACATGCAATCAATAACAAAGAAGCTCTTCCACATCAATCACTAAGATGGATACTTTGGTTCGAGGTCCAATAGTTCATTAAACATAATTCTCCACTCCTTATTCAGGAGGAGTTTGAGCGGAGAAAGTTCCTACTACCCCATCAGTTAAAGAAGGGCCACATGAGAAGATTTGAAGAGATTCCTCAATGTGATATCCATTTCACATTTAGTCACTCTACTCTTTTTTGTCTAGCAATATCTTTACCTGTCGCCTTAATTTCAATAACTCAGAAATCAATAGACAGAAAACACTTGCCTATTTCAATCAGTTGAATAAAAAGGATCTTTCTAATGGGTCAATTGGAGGGGACTCTGTTATTTGAAAGATCAAGAAAAGATGTTTCTTTGAAAACCAAAATGTACTATCACTAGGGAAGTGAGTTCTCAAATTTAAATGTTGCTACCATTCTTCTCACTAGCAAATTTGATTGTTACCCTGTGTTAGATGGGAAAATGATTGGTTTTTGAATTTTTCATAGAAAAAAACCAGTAAAGAAACAAAATTACATAAAAAATAAAAATAAAAAAAAAAAAAATCATTTATGTTACTCTTTCCTATGCTATAAAAATTTTACTTCTTTCATTGATGCTACTCTTTCCTATGTTGTTGCCTTACGACATTTCTTTTGCAACATGTGGTGCAATTGCTAGTTAATCCTATTTTTTAAGATGGTGATTGATAGGTGACATTTAAAAAAATATTTAAATGTTCAACATAAAAGAAGTCTATTTGTGATGCATTTTGGAGTGTTTTTGGGTACATTTTTCGATAGAAATTGACTCAACATCCAGCAAAATATTGTTGGAATCACAAGTTTGAGGTGTGAAACCTTTCCAATAAAAATTTCATAAAGAGTGTTTTAGAAAATTAAATTCATTTATACATTAAGAATTTCATTTTAAACAAAAAAAAAAACACTCTCTAAAATATTTTCTTATTATTGATTTTTTAAAAATAATTGAAAAAAATCAATACCAACCATTATATATAAGAGATTACTTAATCAATTAAATTAAGTTAACTAATTTTTTGTATTTTAAAATAATATGGTATTATATATTAATAAAATATTAATTAATAATTTTTATTTAAAAATATTGCTTCGACCAACAAATAAATTTAATATTATAAGATATTGATTTAAATTATCATTACATAAAAGATGATATATTAATAATAGTGTAATAATGTCATGATAATAGCTTAACTTATAATAATTATAACACGCAAGATAGATATATATTTTAATATTCAGGTTAATAAAATATATTATATATTAAAATATATTAATGATATATTTTTTTAAATAAATATTTTAAATATAAATACATTTATTTTATTTAAATTTCAATATAATTAATATCATTCAATCAAAATATTATATATTTACTTTATTTAAATATAAATATAATTAATATCTCATCAAATAATTATATTAATAATAAAGGGTTAATTTCATTTTCGTTTATATATGTTATTTTTATATTTAATAAATATTAATATATATATATATATAATTGAAACATTTAATGACATATAAAACATGATATTTCTATATATATATAAAATAAATTTTCATTTAATATTTAAAACATATTCAAACGTTTTATATCATATTTTTTAGGATTTATTTAAATATATTAAATAAGCTATTATAAACAACTTAAAATAAAGCTTATAAAATTTCATGTTATTGTAGATATTTTTATATTGGTCAAATTGGTAGATCCCTTAAAGCTTGACTAGAAAAAAACATATTTGCCAATAATCATTTGGATTCATTGGTGGACTTTTAGGTTTATTAAATTTCATGCTCTTGTATATTGGCCACATTGGCAGATCCATTAAAGTGTGGCTCAAAATACACAACCAAAAAGTATCATTTTCAAAATAAGTCTTTGTTGAACATGCATATAAATCCAACCACCTCATATTCTTTGTCCAACCTAAAATACTTGCCCCTTGCTCCCTTCCATTCCACCTAGATCATCCACTAAGTCCTCTAAATCTGGATAACTTTAATCATAATGATGGATACAGGTTAAGCCATTCTTGGAAGCTTCTCATTCAAATGCTTACATCCACTAAGCCCTCTAAATCTGGATAACTTTAATCATAAAGATGGATAAAGTTAAGCCATTCTTGAAATCTTCTCATTCAAATGCTTAATCTTTAATCTTTAACCACAAACCCACCCCCTTTGTTAATTTCTCAATTCAATTTCCTCTTTCCCTCCCTCCAAAAATTTATTTCATGCCATTTTTAAAAAACCCAAAGAAATTGAACTCCTCTTCTATGTACTTTGTGCTTGCAAGGATTGTCATTGTTATGTGACTTTTCTTTTAGGGTAACTTTCTTCTTACATTTTTTAGAAGATATATAAAAACTCAAATTTTGATTGTATTTCCCCTACTCTTCCCTTTGCAAGCAATTGCTAGTTATACCCATTTTCTCTTTTCCACTGGATTTTTATATTATAACCACCTCGCTATTGAAAATGCTCGTGAGCTACACTGAATTATCCAATAAACCAGATTTGACAAATAAAGCCCTTTCTATCTGTTGTACAAACCCAATTTTGAATTATATTTGATCTACTTTGCATACATCAGGGTTTTGTTCGAATCACAATTTCTTAGACTTTTTATAATTTGAGCATTAAGTTTTATGCTACTTTTTAGATTTTTTTGTCATGAATCTGGTGAATTTTTTTCTGTTAAATTTTATTATTGTTTTTTTGAGTGCATATATAGATTTAACACTCTCAAAAACTTTAGGACACTAAAATTGAACATAGTTTTTAACTCAAATTTGTAATTCTAATAAATTCTTACTAAATTTTAAACAAATTAAACACAAAAATACAAGGGAAAACCTTCAAAAATATAACAAAAATAGACTATAACTTAAATTTTTTCTTAACATTTAATCAATTTTGATCCAATTCTATTAAATATTCCAAAACACATAATAGTTAAACAACCTTTAAAAGTATATATGATATCAACTTGCAAACTTAATTGGGGACTGAAACAGTCCCCGGGCATTCTAGGTTGCCAAGAAAACGCAGAAAATAAGCTACAGAGCCTAGATGCAAGTCTTTTTAATAATGTCAAATATATACAACATTATATTAAAATGCATGTGGCTACCTCCTCCAACATAATTTGAGCAAGATCACCAGAAGACCATGTGTTTAGGCGATTTCTAGCTTTAGCAGCCTACAAATTAATTAGTGCATCATCGTTATCAACATTCATGAACACACCACAATAATAGTTTGCGCTCTCTTGTTCAAGAGTTTGTCTTTACCTCTCCCTCCCAATCACAGTGATATGTAATATAAGCGAGCGTAAGACTCTGCACTGTTGTTCCGCAAATCATTCCTATCCATAGTCCCTGCAAAATAAATCTGTTGTGTCATTTGTCATGATTGTATTATGCACCGAGTAGAAGATATTATTTTTCGTTGACTTTACATACAGATGGTCCTTCGTCCAAAATCGACACAGGAACCAGAATAAATTTGTGGACTCACATGGACACTTAAGTTGAATACCCAACCAAGCAACATGCCTAACGGGACTCCAATGACGTAGTAACACCCTATGTTGATCCACACAACATAAGCTTGCCATCCACAGCCAATGGCCAAACCTGAAATCATTGCAAACAAGACATGCACATTTAACTGTCGCTGTAAGCAAAAAATTTCAAATATGTATTGATCTCATATATGGGGAAATTGTATCAGATCATGTTCATACTGTTCATACCATGTTACAGGGTTTTGTTATGGATTAGTTTGACTTGTTACCAAGTTATAGGTTTTCTTTATAATGGTTTTGCCAACGGATAATCTAAGTTTCTAGCCTATGTTAAACTTATTTGAAGGAGAAAACAGTTATGGGGTCAAATAAAAGTTATATATTCGCGTAATTTTGAATATGGCTTATCTGAATAACTATGTCTCACATCCAACCTTCGTTGTATAGTGACTGCATTTTTATAAACAAATTGAAATCTTAATTAACTATATTATATATGCATAAACAAATTGAAATTTTCGTTAACTATATTATATATAACTATAAATATAAATATGTTGATTCATAAAGAGTATTTAGTTACATTATTAAAACATTTCTTTAAATCTCTTCTCTATTTATAAACTCGATATCTCTCTAGTAATCAATTAGAAATTATTACTATCAACCCATCACCCAGTTACTAATTCTTCTATTTTTAATAAAAACAACTCACCGAGTTACTTATTCTTCTATTTTAATAAAAACAACTCACCGAGTTACCAATTTCTTTACTTTAAGAAAAACAACCATATTGAATTCCTTATATATCCGATCTAGGCTTCTCATATGATATTCAAATAGTTTTTCATTTTCAGAAAAACACTAGTGTTTTCCAAACTCTTCTCGTATGATGTGCAAATGGAGTTTAATTTTCAGAAAAACACTAATGTTTTCCAAACTCTTTATCAATGTGCTGAGTTCATAGTATATCTGCCCTAAGCTTATCCTTTAGTGTTTATATGGAGATAACTATAATGAGTTCTTCATATATCTGACCTAGGCTTCTCATATGGTGTTCATATGCAGTTATCTATACTGAATTCTTGATATCTCTCACCTAGGTTTTATATCTCTCACCTAGGTTTCTCATATAGTGGTCATATGGAATTTAATTTTCATAAAAGTACAACATCGTTTTCTAAAATCTTTAATAATATTCTTATATCTGCCCTAGGCTTCTCATTTGGTATTTACATCGATCTAACTATCTCGAGTTCTTCATATATTTGAGTTAGGCTTCTCATATCATATGGTATTTATATGGAGTTAACAATCCCGAGTTTTTCATATATTTGGCTTAGGCTCCTCCTATGGTGTTCGTATGGAGTTTAATTTTCAGAAAGTACAAAACTGTTTTATTAAACTCTTTAATAAGGTGAGGAGTTTTTAGTATGTTTTTCATACACTTCTCATATTGTGTTCATATGGAGTAAGTTTTTCATAGGTTTTACTTAGGATTTCCATATGGTGTTTAATTTTCAATAAAATACAGGATTGTTTTCCAAACTCTTTAGTTCTTATTATATCTGCCCTAAGCTCTCTATAGGATGTTCATCTAGAGTTTAATTTTCAGAAATGTCTGACCTAAACTTCTCATTTGCTGTTCATATGCAGTTTAATTTCAAACTCCAAACTCTTCATATATCTAACCCAGGCTTACCATATAGTGTTCGTATGTACTTTAAATTAAACTCCGAACTCTTCATATATGTGGCCAAAGCTTAGCATATAATGTTCATATAGAAGTTAATTTTCAAAAAAGTACAGTGGTGCTTTCCAAACTTGGTGAGCATGAGAGTTTTTTTTTCCCAAAGCATTCGGACAAAAGTTTAAAACATTACAACATTGTAACAAACTATATATTCTCCACTAACCACCAGCTTTTTTCATTCCGATCCATTGATCTGGGAGTACGACAATAGTATCATCCTATATAAGTCTATTTGGATAGGGTGACGTTCACAACACTGAATGAAACAATTTCACTTTTGGTGAGAAGATTGCAAGACAAGGTCAGGGTGGGTTTAAAAACTAGTTGAGAATTAAGCAAAAAAAAATGTAGGATTATATATTAATGATTTTATATCATTTTAGAAGTTATGTTTGTGTTTCATAATATGTTTGACAAATAATTTTTCTGTAAAAATTATATCAAAGAAAATATTGTCTAAACTTTGAACCAATAAATAGTGTGGTTCACTTTCAAAACAAGATGAGGAATTCAATTAACCATTGTAAATATTAAAAAATGAAATTTAATGAATTTATAAATATTAATATATATTGTATTTAATTTTTTAGGAAGGTAAATAAGAATATATATAAAAGAGCTATGAAGATATGTATTCATTGTTTATATTTATTTAGTAAATAATTATAATTTTTTCCTTTTGTAAGTTTGGTAAGACTACATCTTCAACATGTCCAACTTCTTGCTCGGATAGGAGGATAGCACAAGATTTGAACCCAAAATTTCATGTTCGGTGAGACTTTATTTCCAACCCGGTTGCCAATTGAGCTACCCCAAACAAACTAGTAAATAATTATAAATTGAAATAGATAAATATATAGTTCATTAAATTTATAAATAAAATATATACTTGTAATAAAATATTTTATTAATTTTCAAAACATATTTTAATATAAATAAATTTTTAAAATATTAAAAAGTTTATGTAACATTAAAAAATAAAAAAAAAAAAGAATTTTTTTAATTTTTATTTTAAATTAATTTTATCATTTTCTATAAATACTTATAAAGCCATTGTCAATATGAGCTTACCCCAAGCATACTAGTAAATAATTAAAATTGTATGACATAAAAAAAGTAAAAAATGAGATTTTTTTATAATATTTATTTAAAATTAATATTTATCTATTCTATAAAAGAATTAATAACATGATTAGAATTTTTAATTTTTTTAATTAGAGATGATAAAAATAAATAATTAATAATAAAAAAAAATTAAAAAAAAAAATTATATATTTTTGTTAGCTTGGGGAAGCCTTACATTTCAATTATGTCCAATTATCACCCCAACGGCAACAAGAAATTGAACCAGTAACTTCACATCAAAAGAAATTGAACCAATAACTTCACAACAAAAAATGCCTTAACGAAAAAACTTCATTCGCAACAATCCAAGTTTTGTGGGGAGAGCGATGGAGACGACCAGAATCGTTGAGCAGCTCACCGAAGAGCAGACCTCCGAGCTCAAGGAGGCATTCAGCTTATTCGACAAGGATGGGGACGGACGAAGAAGAATGGCGGCAGTGGATTCCATCCTGTGCTTTGGTCGAAAGAAGACGGCCGCAGTCGTGACATACTGCAAGTGGGGCCGAGTTTTGATAAAGATCAATGGATACCCCATTGAGCGGATTGACCCTGAGATTCTCTATTACAAGGTATTTGAGTCCGCTGGTGTGGATATGAGAATCAGAGTAAAAGGAGGGAGGTACACCTCGGAGATCAACGCCATTAGGCAATGCATTGTGAAAGCATTGTTTGCCTTTTACCGGATGTACGCGGATGAGCAGTCGAAGAACGAGATAAAGGATATTCGCGTCAGGTATGACAGGACTCTACTGGCCGCTGATTCAAGGCGCTGCGAACCGGAGAAGTTTGGAGGTCTTTCGGCCGATCAACGCTCTTCTCTAGAGCGTTTGGCCAAAGCCAGAGACGCGGCAGGGTTGGGATCTGAAGGGTTTCACACTGGATCAGTTGTTGAAATCAAAGAAGAGGGTCTGCATGATGCAGATCTGCATTCCCCCTTCATGGATTGGCCCAAACACTACAGATCCGGCCTGGATCTAACATATCTAGCCAATATTAGAGAACAAGGAGAACCTAGGCAACAGATCGGTGGCAATGAGTACAGATCGAGCATCGAGTCTGTAGATCTAGACCTGCAAAAGGAAGATCGACTCTATATGAAGTCAGATCTTGAAGATCGTTTACAGCCAGAGCACACCAGAAATAGCCGCAATGCCGATTTAAGCGGACCAGAAACTCAGTCATCACCCAGGCCACAGGTAACACTAACTCGTTTTCAGATTTTTATTAAAACCCCTGAGGGGAAAACTTGCTTAGTGTGGGTACATGCAGAAAGCACTATCATGCAGCTAAAACAACAAATATGGGCATTGACGGGATACCCTGTTCAGATCCAACATTTGGTCAGTGGTAGGTGGTCCCTCCAGGACAGTAGAACCCTGAAAAACTATGAGATTAATCCAGAAACATCCATTGCTTTAAACTTCAGGCTGAGAGGAGGGGCCCTGCCTCAGGGACAGCCAAGCTCCTCAGGAGGAGACAAGGGGAAAAAGATAGCACCTCAGCAACAACCCAAGGGAGGCTCCTCCTACAAAAATATTTTACAGGGTAGCAGAGATTCAGGGTCTTCTCTAGATCAAGGTGGATATACACCCAGACCATACATAGTAGATCAGCTAGGGCAAACTCCAGCCCTCAACTTTGATTCTACAGGGCTTGACGACTTCGTTAAGTCTTATGAAACGCAGGCCTTAATATGCTGTTTTAACAGTTTTTGGCCAAAGCCTTTTGATCTATTTCACTAGATTTTACCACTTGGACCATGGAATGTGACATACATTTATGCTCCAAGGGGTTTTTTATAGTTAGATTTGCATCCAAGGAAGTCAGAGATACAATCATCAACGCTAGGCCTTGGTTTTGGGGAACAACGGGGCTGTTTATGACACCATGGTTCCCAGATTTTGATCCAAACATAATGACTGTCTCCAAAGTGCCGGTCTGGGTCCGCCTATATAACCTTCCCCTTCACTTTTGGAGTGAAAGAGTTTTGGAAGGAATTGGGAATAGTATAGGGAAATATATCAAAACAGATCTTGAAAGGATTGATGAGAGGGTCTACACTTTTGCACGCATCTGCGTGGAAGTAGATTTAAGCAAAGGACTGCCGGACAATATAAGGTTGATCTACAAACAACAAAACTGGCTACAAGGACTAGACTATGAAAACACGGCTTTCTGATGCAGGCTCTGCAGGCAGACATGACACTTGCAAAGCACATGTCCAGAAGCCAAGAAAGCAAATAGTAAAAAGAAGCAGAAAGGGAAGCAGAGGAAAGGATGGCAATTTCTCCCCCCTGTCTCAGAGGACGAAGAATCAGAAGCAGAAGAGGAAGACACTCTTGCGGAGAGCACTGAATGCTCCCAAGGGAAGGAGACTCAGAAGGAAACTACACCAGAAAACAAGGCTCCACAGCCTCAGCCAAAACAAGCAGAGAAGGCAAACGAGGATTTGAGTATGGGCGGGATCAAACGACATCACCACTTAGATACTTCAGACTCAGACAAGGAAACAACCTCACAAAAAGCAGAGACACAGTTAGTCATAGCTTCGATCGAGCCCACTCAAGGTGAGTGGCACAAGGTCGAAAAAAAAAAAGGGAGAAAAACTTGAAGTGTGAGCTTGTTACTCACCTTCGAATTCCAGTTTTTTTGCGTGTTTTTTCTTTCTTATTTCTCTTTCTTCTTCTAAAAGCACGTTAGTTTTTTAACGTTGCATGGGGGGCACATGCACCCGAGCCCAATGGGCACCTTATGGAAATGCTTCAATGCATCTGCTTGTGTAACTTTTCATTTTTTAAATAAAAGGTTACCGATTTTTCCTTTGGAAAAAAAAAAACAAAAAATGCCTTAACAAAACACTCAACCATCATCTATTCAAAACCCCACACAAACATTAAAAAATAATATTAACCATAAATAAA
>APFE030019553.1:187872-208696 GCA_000404065.3 Pinus taeda
GTGGCTTTGAAGCTTGTAGATGACCATCATTTCCCCCCCTGTCAGATACAAGGTGAGAAGATGGTGAAAACTCAACTGCAAGACTGTTCAATATTCTGGAACAAGTTCTGACATGTGTTTGGAATATCTTCTTGGCTGTTGATGCCCATTGCCAAGAAGCGATCCATCCTAGATGAATCTTTGTTCTTGCAGAACGTTTGTTGCTGAAGCATCTGTGTGAAGAATGGCTAGTTTTATGGCAGTGCTTACATGGATGAAGATCAAAACAGTGATCTTTCAGATGGCCAACTCGATCACAGTGTTGGCATTTCACGATCTGTTGTTGTTGTGGCTGCTGTGGAAGAGGAGCAGAGTCTGGAACAGCTGAGGCTGAACTGTCATGAGGAGCAGGTGAACTGTCATAAATGAAACCAGCGCTCTGAAACTGAATGGGTTTTGAGTAGTCTGGAATATGAAAGGACAAGTCCTTGTCATATCCAAGACCGGTTCTGTGCTTGTTGTGGACAAGCTGTTCCCAAGGTCTGATGATGGACTTGGGAAGTGCAGACTGAGTTTCTGCATCTGCATGTACAACTGCTACATTATTAACTTGTTGTTTATGGGAGTCTGTTTCAATCTTCTGAACAGAAACAGGTTCAGAATGATGATTCCTCTGTTTTAATTCTTCTTGCTGAAGCTGAGATTCAAGCTGTAAAAAGTCAATCTTTTCTCGTGCATTTTGCAAACAGGGTTGAATATTAGAGAGAGAGTCATTGCTAACTTTTACCATCCCATTAATACTGGAATGTATTAGGGTATTCAGTAACTCTAATACATCATCCATTCGATCCATTTCAAAACAATGCTTCAATGAACTTGTGGTAACTTAGAAGAAGAGCATCAATATTATACTACTCAGAGAAGCCTTTTCAAAATATTAAATCTGAAAGTTTGTCCGCAGTACTGTTGCAGATAGAAACAAGAACTTTATCATCCCCTTGGACTTGAATAATAAAATGGCAAATGTTGTAAAAGTGTTGACCAATAGTGGAAACTTAATAATTTCTGTCACAAATAACTGATAATTCCGCTGCTGCAATTTTAATGTCTACTCCCTGTTTCATGAAAGGAACATCATATATATATATAATGGCACACAGTGAGCTTACAACACAAACAGGGGAATGTTATGACAGTGTACAAACAGTGGCTCACAGGGTTTCACTGGTTTGTAACTCATACAACTCTGCTTGGCCTTCTTATAATCAATGCAAGGGAACATCCCTCAGCTGATTTATGATTTTTTTTTTGTTCTCCATAATAACATTTAAACGTTGTTCGTAATACACATTTGGACACTCTCCATAATGCACATTTCAACATTGTCCATAAAACACATTTGAACGCTCTCCGATGTCTTTGCTGAATGAATAATACACTATATACGAATTTTAAGGCTGCTACAATGAATAAAAAGCCGTTGTATATAAACCAATGCTGCAATGAATAAAATCCATGAATAAACCATGCCTATGCTGCTCCTTGAATAAAGCATGTCTACACTGCCCAATGAATAAACCATGTCTAACACTGTGTATAAACCATGAATAAACTAAAAACCATGAATAAACTAAATGCTTCAAAAATACGCTTGGCGAAGGAAAGTTGTTTTAGATTGGTAAGTGAACGATGTTCTAACTGGCTCTTCAACAAGTTCTCACTGCACTGGATGGACAAGAGGCAGATAATTTCGGCCTCATAAACCAGTCACTCAATCAGGTCTATAGTCAATACAGCGACAACATGTAATCAAATTTGGTCCAGAGGAGAGTCCATGCATGAGTTCGCTGGCATGGCATGTGACAAGGTTCGATTCCCACAGATTTAACGCTTTGTTTTCAATAAGATGATTGAACAACGTTGAATTTAAATCTACGCTGTATATAAGCCACCATAAACGAATCCTACATGTAGTTGAGTTTGAGACAGACCAGAGAGGAGACGATGAGACCCTTCTCATTGGGGATGCTGCGTCCATGCCTCGCAACCCAATACTTGTTCTTGAAAGCTCCTCCCGCCATTCTCCTCTTCACTTCACCGATAATTCTCCTCTGACAATGTGCCGGGCTGCTTACATACTATTTTAAACACACAACAGCATATTTCTGGATCTTTGGGTGTTCTACACCTTGCAATGACTCACTGTAGTTCGAACTTGTATTCCTCCAATGCAGAAGAACGCAACACACCCAAAGCGCACGCACCCACATGCAATCTTCGCAACCTGCAGCTAATCCTCGCCAGCGGGACCCCCAATCCAAATCGCTCGAACCAGCAAAGGGCTACAAATCCCAACCCGAGTCGAGAAAAATAAAAACACCCACAACACTGCACCAATTCCGGCGTTTCAAGTACGTCCGAACGCCGTCACCCGTGATCGAAGGACTGCGGGAACAAACCTTCCGTTGTGTGATTCACAAGAAAACGATAAACTGTGAGAGAATACACACAAATAATGCCCACAACTTCTTTTACTTTGTCTGCGTATAGCTTTCATTTTTTTTGTAGGGTATGTATGGAGCTATCATTCCATTGATGAGCGATGCAATATATATTAGTATAGCCCTGTGAACCCTATTTCTAAACATTGTCGCTTAAAACCTTGGCGTCGATAAAATTAACTGATTAAATGATGAAATACACAGTGAATAATGTCGAGCAAACAGGCAATGCAAAGGGGAAATCTTCGCTAGGCGACTTCAAGCTTGACGAGCAATAGAGCAGGAGCAAATCAAAATTGGAAGTTGCAGGGTGAAAGAACAAAAGAATTTAAGCACCTACGCACTGGTTGGTATAGCCCATTTTAATGTGCATTAACTGAAATATCTGAACATACGGACAGAAAGGTCACCCCATTGAAATTTTGTAATTCTAATTCCAAAATGCAGCGATTTCGTAGGTTATATTACAACTCTTCCGTCATTTACAAAACAGATAGTTGCTTCGAAGGCTAATGGAAAATGGGTACCGTTGAGGTGTGAATCACAAGGAAACCGATAAAATAGAGATGAAACAAATAGTGGCCTTAACCTGTTCGCACTCTGTGCACGCTTCGACTTGTCAGGTTATATTAAATTCCCCCGTCGTTTGCAGGCAGGCAATCATGTCAGGCAGCGTTTCCTGGCTTGAAGATAAACAACAACGTTCTCCTTCACGTGTTAACCAGACAAATGCTTTTAGGCAGAGGCAGCAGATACCATGTCAGGCAGCGTTGAAGCGTTATGTACAAAGAGGCATTATCATAGCAGATAGCGGCACCAGAGGAGTCGGTACGCAGTCTTCAGGCAGGCAAACGTTACATTCATGTATGCAGCTTCAGGTGTGGGAAAGAGGAGCAGGTGTAATGATAATGATGCCTTTTTTTTTTTTTAAACGTTTATGACAGTCAGAGGTATTCAAAAGAACAGGCAGACAGAATTAAACAGGCCAGCACTATTCAAGGCAACTACACAGGCCACACATCATGGCTCTGATACCATGTTAAACACACATGGTGAGCGACAAGAGATAGAAAGATAAAGCATGCAGTGCTATTTTATTAACAAATTGATATACATTTATAGTACATTTGGTGACCGTTGGGATTCAGATCCCTAGGTCCCTTGAACTGCTTTGTCCATTCAGCTTCCACGCTAACTCTTTAAAATTAAGTGTCCAACAAAAAAATGGAGAATATAAAAATATTTTTATTAAAAATAGAAAAAATAATATTTTATAAATTTAATATATGTTATAATTTAAAGTAGTTGAAAAAATAATTGCAATTCAAAAGTATTAACTGCTTTACCTGAAAGTACGGGCTGAACACTGTTGATGAGGATCGCAAATGCCAGCAAAATAGCCAATCTACAAACCGCATATCTGATGATTGCATTGTTCGTAAAAGCCAAAGCGAGTTCCTGTTGAAACACGAGAATGAGAAGCATAAAGACAACACCTATAGCCGTTGAAGTTGCCGCAGAAACAATGACTGCAAATTTCGCTGCTTTTCCATTTCCGGTTCCTAGCTCATTGGCAACCCTCACGCTGCATTAACACGTTACAAATTAATAAATCAGAGAACATCCCTCGCAAATTCTCTATCCGGAGGAATTCGATACACTATGCTAAACACACCTGGTTGCCGCAAAAATACCAAGTGGTATCATCTGCTCCCAACTGCTCACACTCATGCTGTAAGAAATGAGAAAAAAACTCGAGATGTTAAAATATGAATAAGAGAATTATGCATTATTCTCATCCAAAACAATTGTTACCATGATGTTTACCAGATAGAAAGGGAATCGACTGCAACTTCTGGATCTTGGAGATAACCTGTCAAGAGGAATAGTACTCTGTAATACCAAAATTCTAAACTGTTTGAGTAGAAACAAAAATGTCAGAACTCCTCGGTCTTGAATATATGATTAAAGCTTTGAAAACCAGAATTATATTTACTTCTCATACACACAAAATGAAGCAACTATTTAATTCCAAAATATTTTCAAAACCAAAAATCAACATAAAAATGAATTTTTCAAAATCAAGGTGTATAACTTACCAAATCATGACACCAGATACTACAGATAATTTAACATAAGGCCACAAGTCGTCGAATGCATGTATTGAGAGTCCAGTCCATGTCTGGGGACAACCTCCACACACAATATAAATAAACTGGGCAATTGCAGGCACCCAGCCAGATAAATTGAGTGTCATCGCTGCTCCGATAAGTCCCATGTCAAATCTAATGATGAAGAGCCAGCTTAAAAAAATATGGATCGCGAAAACGACTGCAGCGATCCACGCAGTAATCATGTTTTTCAACTGCGACTGTAGGTATCTCTGAAACGTGAACAGGAATACAAAGGCAAAGTGTTGGGGAATGAGCCAGATTGAAGCAGCTCCTGATAATTCAGCAATATCATCTGACTGACCGATCAGCTTCAGAATGGGAGTGGCGAATATATAGGTTGGCACAAGCAGAACTGCAACAGCAAAGATCACGATGCAAGAGCGCTGCATATATACTCCCATCATGTGGTATTGCTTAGCTCCAAAAGCTTGGCCGCACAGAGTTTCCAAGGCACTGCCCATACCTAGCTGTCATGTCAAAATACATGAATAACTACACCAGTGATAATGAACATGAAACCTGTCCTTGGGCCCGTAAGAGAACCTGAAAGGTATTTCCACTGCTAAAAAATTATACCTAACCTAATATGCAACCTACAGAACTTCGCAAAGAAATGCTAACAAGAATCCTATACAAGTTATTGGAAAAAAAAAGATTCTCGATACTTACAAGGAACCCAAAATTGAAACCCACGACCACAGTTAGGGCAATGGAGATGGCAGCTAGTTCCAATTCCCCCAAGTGGCCCACGAATGCGAGAGTAATAACATTGCAGTAGTCTATCACGCTACTTTTTGAAAGCTTTTCTGTCGGATTTTTCCGGTCAAAATCTGGCAGCAATTCATTGGAATCCCAAGTTTGATAGCTAGTTTCTGCACAATCAATGGCTCCCAGGGGTTTTTCAGGGTGCTGAATCCAAATATGCAGTTAAAAACCCATTTTAATTGCTAAAAATCAAGATTTAACCTCATTTCTTCAGCCGGATTCCGTCACCGGAATCTCCAAAAAATCGCATTATAGACAACTCCAATAACATTCATCCCATACATGCTAATGCGAGTGAATATGGCAGGCCCTGCAATCCTCCATAGCTTCTTTGATTCCACCAAAACTCTTCCTTTTGCATCGCTTGGGCATGTGAATGACCATTTCTGGCCGTCATGTGTATTCCTCTCGTCTAGAAATGGATGTTGCAAGGGGTTTCCTGATCCCATGTTTGGATTTTCAGTATGCCACCAGGTAATGGAAGAGTACAAAACACCAGAGGTTTATCTTGTACAACTACCATGCAACATAAAGGTACAGATGACGTTGGAGGTATCAATTAGGCCGACAAATCATTATCGGGAGTAGCTCAGCCGTGGGTTTGCGGCGGTCAATAAATCCCATGTAATTGGATCATAAATGAACTGCCTGTGTATATGTCTATCGCTGGATTTTGTTAAGGCCGAGGGCATATACCCTGGTCGTTAATTTATGATAAATCCCATGTTATTGGGTCATAAATGAACGGCCGGTGTATATGTCTATCTCTGGATTTTGGATTTTCAGTATGTCACCAGGTAATGGAAGAGTAGAAAACACCAGAGGTTTATCTTGTACAACTACCATGCAACATAAAGGTACAGATGACGTTGGAGGTATCAATTAGGCCGGCAAATCATTATCGGGAGTAGCTCAGCCGTGGGTTTGCCGCCGTCAATAAATCCCATGCTATTGGGTCATAAATGAACGCCAGTGTATATGTCTATCGCTGGATTTTGTTAAGGCCGAAGGCATATACCCAGACCGTTAATTTATGATAAATCCCATGCTATTGCATCATAAATGAACGACGGGTGTATATGTCTATCACTGGATTTTGTTAAGGCCGAGGGCATATACCCGGCCGTTAATTTATGACCGATAACATAGGAAATATGGCTCGCTCGGGTTTGCCAAAATTAAAATTAATTTGTGTTAACTGTTGAGTGTGATTTGCTAGGTATTGAGTGCTTGCTTTGTGTTATCTGTTGACTGTGATTTGCTAGGTATTGAGTGCTTGCTTGTGGGTGTATAACTTTCACGTTAAAAAGAGAAAATCTAAAACCATTAAGACTCTGAACCAGTCCAAATTCAATTTATACAGGTCAAATGGTAGGAACTCCGGTTCAGACGAATGGTACAAAATATATTTTCAAACCATACGCCTAATAGATGCTGGAGGTATTTTTGGTTTTTTTTTAATGCGTAGTGATGAGATCCCGTACGTGTTGGTTTTTACAAGGAATATGTACTTATCAAATGCTTTCGCTTTGACAACAAATATGTACGATCGTAAATATCTCTGACATCTGCTGTCCATGTTACATGTTTAAAGCCAATGTTCATGAAATAATCTCTGACATCTGCTGTCCATGTTACATGTTTAAAGCCATTGTTCATGATAATTGATTTCAATTTTGTGATGGCAATTATTAAACACGACAAATGGCAAATATTAAACGCGATGCACGATGCACTTAACTGTCTTTTTATAGTGTTTTTTAAATATGCCGTTGTTTAAAAGTCCTTCAAATTTGGCCAATAAAACTATGGAAATTTCCGCATAAATTTCATAAATTTAAACATTCTTAATATCAAACTTAAAAAAAAAAAAAAAAAATGGGAAAAAATCTCTTTGACCAGCCTTTAATAATAATTATAAATATTTCATTCACAACGGATTAAAAATAATAACAATATAAATAATATAAGTTTTGGCATTTTATTGGAATTTAGGGAATATTTTTTTGTGAAATTTAGATTTTTGTTATTTAAAATAGATTTTTTATTACAATATGGAATCAACAGATTAAGTATATGAATTGTGGTCACTGGCTTTTTGAGTGTGGAGAGTTCACAACTTTATGAAGGACGATAAGTCTTTGTACTTTTAAAGCTTCTGCTAATTTTTATTAGGAGTTTGGGGTTCAAGATCAAGGAGTAAACCTTTAGCTTCCTTCATATTAAAGTTGCTCTCTTTGTTGCTACCCCATCTTAGCTAGTCCTGCCCTTTCGTGACTAAAATTATTCTATGATCCAGCAGTTTCTTGGAGGACTCTACTTTCCTGTTGAGGGTCCTATCCCCTCTGTCTTCTATTTTTTTCAAGATTCTCCATTTTCCAACATTCTGTGGATTCTCCCAAAAGTCTTTCACCTTTACTAAACCTTGATTGTCAGTCTCATGCTTGAGGCCTAAAAATTCTTCCTTTAGTAAATTAGGTTCTTGTTGCCATTTGTCCTCCCAGAAAAGTGCCAGATTGCCCTCTCTAATTTCCCAGAAACTATATTTTTGAACTACTTCTCTATTCTCCCAGGCCTTGTTCCATATGGGAAAGCCTCTCATTGTTCCAGTCATACGTATGATTTCAGAATTCGACCAAACATTGGCATATTTTTCCTTCCAGATACTTGCCCATTGAGCTTTAGGATCCTTAACCCACCTCCACCAAAGCTTGGCTCCAAGAGCCTTTGTGAGAATCTCAGGATTGTCCAAACCCAGGCCACCTTGGTTCTTAGGTTTGCAGATCTTATCCCATGAGACTAAAGCCCATTTTTTCCTTGTTTCCTCTTTGCCCCAAAGTAAATCTCGTTGAATATTCTGGAATTGCTGTAAGACTCCTATTGGAGCTGAGAGGGTTGATAGCATAAAGATTGGGATAGCTTGGAGAACTGCTTTAGTAAGAACCAATCTACCAGCTAAATTTAAAACTCTATTAGTTCATTTCCTTACTTTGTCTTGCATTTCTGTTACTAGAGGATCCCATATACTTTTGTGTCGAGGTTTAGAAGTAAGAGGAACTCCCAAATACTTAGAGGGAAGGGATTCTCTTTGAAAGCATAAAATTCTAGAAACATTTCTCTGGATGGCAATGTGAGTGTTAAAGAAAAAGACTTTTGATTTGGAAAGGTTTACTTCCATGCCTGTGGCCTTCGCAAAGTCATTCAAAATTTGTTTGTAAGCAAGTGCTTCTTTAATAGTGGGAATGTCCTGTAACATGGTATCATCAACAAACTGTTGATGAGTCAAGACTTGCCCATTCTCCGAAAGTTGGAGTCCTTGAATTTTTCCCATTTCTCTTGCATGCTTGATGGACCGCCCCAACCCTTCCATCATGAGGATGAAGAGAAAAGGAGAAAGCGGATCTCCCTGTCTAAGACCTCTGGAAGGGAGAAAAAGTTCAGAAGGAGAGCCATTCACTAAAATTGAAAAGCTGGAGGTAGTCACAAGGGCCATGACCCATCTAACCCAATTATGATCAAAACCAAACGTTGTGAGTACTTTTTTGATGTACATCCAATTTACTTTATCATATGCTTCGGCTATGTCCAGTTGCATGATCATTCCCGCTCTCTTGTTGCAAGTTAACGAGTGAATCACCTCGTGAGCTTGAATTATGTTGTCGAGAATTTGTCTTCCTTCTACGTACCCTGTTTGCTCCCCAGAGATGAGTGTGGGCAACAGGGGTTTAAGTCTGTTGGCCACAACCTTAGAAATTATCTTGTAGACAACATTGCATAAGGCGATGGACCTGTATCTCTCTGGAGTTTGAGCAGTATCCTATTTTGGAATGAGGGCAATAAAGGAAGTATTTAGAGCTTTCAAAATGGTCTTGTTCCGCCTAGAGTCTTCGACAATCTTGAGGATATCCTTTTTAACAATATTCTAGCAGGCTTTGAAGAAATCCACATTGAATCCATCCAAACCTAGTGCCTTGCCATTTTGCATTTCCTTGAGGACCTCACTAATCCCCTGTTTCATCACAGGTCTATTGAGATTACAATTATCCTCTCTAGATACCAGTTTAGGAATATGTTTATTTAAGTTCTTAATGAATGGTTCTCTTTCTGAGAAGTTTTCCTTGGAAATGTCCCGAAAATGTTTTACTAACACCGCATCTATCTCCTCATGGGTTTGAAGAATTCGGCCATTCTTGTCCCTAATCGAAGAGATTCTATTGTGAGCCTTATTTGCAATGGTAGATCTGTGGAAAAATTTAGTGTTTCGATCTCCTTCTTTTAGCCATTGAACCCTGGATTTTTGTTTCCAAAAAATTTCTTCTTGTTTACACAACATTTCCCATTCTTGGTGATATTGCTCTACTTGATCATTTTTGTCTTTATCAAAGCCATTCTTGATCAGAGTTTGGTTGAGCTCTAGGATTTTGTTTTCCACTACTTTTTTACTTGTGAAAATATTGCCAAATTCCTTCTGGTTCCAATCCTTTAGCCTCTGCTTGATGTGCTTTAATCTCTTATGTAGAATGAACATGGATGAGCCCTGAATCTGCAGGTTTTTAGCCCACCATTTCCCAATGTTGCTGATGAAATCTGGGTGTGAAAGCCAAATATTTTCAAACCTGAACAGTTTGTTTCTTGGGGTGCCAATGCCCTTGATCTCCATTTCAATCGGCCAGTGATCTGAGCCTCCATAAGGAAGAATATCAGCTATAATTTCCTTGTCTAGAAGCATGAGCTCTTCATAGATCATAATCTGTCCAGTTTGGAAGCTACCTGGGAATCCCCTCCTCTTTTATTGTTCCAAGTGCAAAGACCATTATTGGTTTCAATGTCTACTAGTTTCATGTTTTCATAAAAACATTGGAAGGTTGAGGAATCTTTATTTAGTGCTCTCGTGCCCCCTTTTCTCTCCGAGAGAGATCTAATCATGTTGAAATCTCCTCCTATAACCCATGGTAGCCTTACAAATCTGTTTTGAAGTTCCACTAAGGATTCAATAAACTTGATTTTGTCATCTAACCTTTGTGGGCCATAAACATTTGTTACCAGATAGGTGTCCCTATCTCCCACTGGATGTATAACCACTGATAAATAATTCCTAGATGCCTCCGCATCAATGATACCAATTTTTTGGGGATTCCAAAGGATGAGGATACCCCCTGCAGTATTTTCTGCTTTGACGTCTATAAACTCATATATGCTGAGCCACTTGCTATGAATTTCTCTTATCTTTTGAACAGAGCATTTCGTTTATTGGACAAAAATTATATCCGGAGCTACCTGTTTCATTTTATTGTTTAGCATTCTCTATTTTTTTTTGCTTCCTAGACCTCTGATATTCCAAGTTGTAAACTTCATAATTACTGATTGGAAAAGAAGTAACTGGTTAGGTCTTTCATCTTACCTGAGTCTTTCATGAGCTTTCCACATTCCATTAATAGCTCATTCTGCATTTTTCTGCCCTTTTTTTCCCTGGGTTTCTTGGAGCCAATACTAGAGTTGGTTTTACCACTTTCAATCCCTGCTTGCCTTGTTTTTCCATGGTGTTATCTTCTTCCAAGCCTTTTGTCTGAGTTTTCCATAAGAATAACTTCTTTATTCGATTGCATTCTTCTTGTGGTAGAGATTCTACTCCACCTGTTGTTCCCTTACTCAAGAACCCTTTTAGATCTAGATTTTCTCTGTCGAGAATCTCTTGTAACTCATTGTATTCCATTTCCATCTCACTATGTGTCATTTCCTGATCCATATCCATCTCTGCCTCACTCATCATGATACTTTTTGTTTTTCCTTTGCCTTTTCCTGATCTTGTTCTTCTTCCTTTTTCTGCTTAAGGTCTTCATCCTTCATAACTTGATTTTCGACTGTTGCATCTTCCTCCTCCTCAAGAACCTAGAACTGATTTGGCCTCCCTTTTTGGTCTCCACTTTGGTGATGTTTTGGACCTTTTTTGCCGTTTTTACCCTTGTGAGCTACTTTGTGAAATCCATCTGTCTCTTTCATTGTGTTAGGTTTACTTTTGTTCTCAGCCTTACTGATAGGACAGTCTTGAAGAAGATGCTCGTGTTCATGACATTTTCTACATCTAAAAGGAATGTGCTTGTAGTCAACCGTTTGCACCCATTTCTCATCATATACCTCTAATATGACCTCATCCGGAAGAGCTCCAGATAGGTCCATCTCTACACAAATCCTGGCAAATGAGGTATATTTTCCCCTTCTTGTGGCTTCAGAATTTTTAACATACCTTCCTAATTTATTTCCTATGGCTGTTAGTGATTTTATTTGCCAATAATCCAGAGGTAGAGAATAGAGTCTTACCCATATCGGGACTAAGGTAAAGGTTTCCCTCTCCCGCATGAAGTTCATCCTCCATGGCTGCATGTAGAGCCCTGTTGCTGCATAGAAGTAGGGCCCTCCTTCAAACACTCTGTCTTTGTCCTCAATGTTCGCAAACACCACGGTAAAAAAACCCTTGCATCCTAGATGAAGATCAATGCCTCCTTTGGGCTTCCAGTGGTTTCTGATCCACATTTGTAAAGCCTTTTCGGTGGGCCATAGGCCCATGAATTTGCATATTATTGCATAAGTCTGCATGTGCTCCCTGTGGGCCTGCAACTCAGGGTTATTTAAGATTACTCTGGGAGTGACTTCAGCTTTGGGCTTGCAACGGCCCTGTTGTTTTCTGTCTTTTGTTCCCTGTTTTTTGTCATTTTCCTCTTTATCCTTTATGCCATCCTTTTCCCTCTCCTTGTTGCTTTCTATTTCCTTTTCCCCACTTTTGCCCCCTTCCATCGTGTTACCTCTGCTTGAAACTGGAGATGCCTTGCTCTTGTTAGCCACTGCCTCGCGGTAGGAGGGAGTGGAGCTCCCTCCTCTACACCCGTCCATGGAGAAAAGCTTGCTCAGAAACCCCAACCCTAGTTCACCACTCCTCCGCTCTTCACCGCCGCCGCTCACAAATCCATTTTTAGTAATAAAATATTAATAATACTATTTTTTATTAATAAATATTTTTAATTATTTATATACCATAATTTAATTTTTTTTCAGTAATAAAATATTAATAATTATTATTTCTATTAATTAAAATATTAAATTATTTATATACAATAATAAAATAATAATGGTTATTAATATATCTAAAAATGTTATTACAATCTCAACCAAAAAATATATAGATTACATTTCACATAAAAAGGAATCATATCAAAATTTATTTGAAAAGTAGATTTATATATTCTCTTTTTCCTTTTCACAAGAAAAAAATTATTAGAGAAACAAGACTTTAACCGTTTTAGTAGATGTTCACTATCTAGACTATATAAGCTCGTGGGTGGCTTTGGTTTTCAATTGAGACTTGTCGGTATGAAATCTGCACCTTGTTGTGTTTCAGTCATGTAGTGTGTGATGTGGTCGTTTGAACGCTCCAAATTGAATTAGACGTTGAACAATGTTGATATGTCACTCGCACTAAAATAGACGTTGAACAATGTTGAGATGTATTTTAACATCGTAAGGAGTATTTTAACATCCTATCCTTACGGCTCATGTGAGAACGAAATTATCATATAGATGGATTATTGAATCGTAAGGAGTATCTTAACATCCTGTCGTTTGCGTGAGAGATAAATTGTGATATAGATGCAGAAATTGTGATGGTCAAAGGTTTAATGTGTGTTTAAACTTTAGATACACCGGAATTCACCAATCACACTTTGGTTTCACCCTTTTTAACAGTGAAATGCAAAGCGAAGATGACTAAATTTCTCTACATCAATGTCTATTAAAGCAATCAGTTGCAGAAATTGAGATGGTGAATGAAATTACTTGGAAATAGATGTTAACTCATTTATGTGTAATCGACAACAATAAATCAAAAAAGAACGAGGAGACTTGTTTCTGATGGAAGATAGTCTCAAGAAGTTCGAGGACACATACATGTCGAAACGTCTTGCCACGGATTTCACACTCTTCACGTAAGGAACTGAAAAGTCTTATGTTTTCATAAGCTTCTCTTACCCAGTATTTTCTCTAATGTTAGTAAGTCAGAAGAGAATCTAAATAACACATCGAACTCATTTGATGAGCAGGGATTCAACGAGGAATTGAAAAAGAAAAATCTGGATATTAAAAGTGTCATCATGGTGACTAGTTCATAATTTCCATTCCTTTTGGTTTCAATAGTCTTTAAATATTGTGAGAATAAGCTCCTAAAGCGTGCAATTTTGCATGCATTTGTTAACACAAATTGCTCTTAAATTTGCTGCATTAAGTTGTCCAAATCCGTGCGAATGAAGTGGAAATCAATGACAGATGAAGTAAGTTTCATCCAATTTATAAAAATATTCTTTTATAATCAATATTTCCTCGTCTTTAAAGGAATTAATAAGTTTAATCTTTTCCAACCTTATAACGGGCCCTAGAAGGCATAATGTTGAATGTGTGGAATCGATTTTCCTTGATAAACATCAGAAATGCAATGCAAAATCATGAAACCCGGCAATTGTCAAAAAACCTATCTCAAGTGCCATTCATTTAGATGTCATTCATTTACCTCTCTGAAGTATATGGAAGAAGAAAGTTAAATTAAGGGAGACTTATCCAGAAGAGTTTATTCTTTAGATGTTGAAAAGCCTAAAGAAGAGCTAGTAGAAAAATGAAAAACATAAGAGGACTCTTCAAAAAATGGGTAGAGGATTTTGGAATCCATATAAGCCACATTAGTTTATTGATTCATGGAAGCACTCAAGAAGAGACAAATGGAAGTGATATGAGATAACTGGAATTATAGCCCAAGATAAAGCTATGGGAAGAGAAACATTCTTGGTGTAAGGTGGAGTCAGAGTTCCATGAGTAGTATTTCACTGAACATAATTCTACACCCCTTATTCTGGAAGAGTTGGAGTCAAGAAAGTTCCTACTACCTCATTAGTTGAATAAGGCCTACATGAGAAAATCTGAAGAGATTCCTCAATGTGATTTTCATTTGACACTCTTTTTTGTCTAGAGGTCTCTTCGCATCTTCCCTTCAATTACTCAAAAAGAACTAGACAAACATAACCCATCAAAATTGGAAGAGGCGTGGTGGTGACATACAACTAAATATGCAAAATCTATTTTTTCTAGTCAACTTGACATAAATAGGGGAAATTGATTAATTATGCACAATTAAAGGAGCTAGTGACAATTGTTTGTATCAAAGTCAAGCATACAAAAGAAAGGATACATGGTGAGGAAAAGTGCACAACCTTACATGGATAGCGTCAATATTAGAATTATACACCATACTTAATATTCTTACTAGTCTCTTATGAAGTAAAACATGTCATAGTGATAAGTTGTTATATTATTAAAGCATTCTAGTTGTAAATTGGAGCTAGAGTTCCATGAGTAATATCAAAGGAATTCAACATTGGGAATGTTATAAAGTCATTTCCTAGAAGGCTCTAGTGAGAAAAACCAAGTTCATCCTTCATGTAGCAAAAAAATAAACATTCAGATTTCCTCATATAGAAGCCCCAAGTACTGTGGCCCAACTGCCTCATCCATTATGAAAAACTGCATCTTACATGCAATCAATAACAAAGAAGTTGTTCCACATCAATCACTACGATGAATACTTTGATTTGAGGTCAAGTAGTTCATTAAACATAATTCTCCACCACTTATTCTAGAAGAGTTTGAATGGAGAAAGTTCTTACTACCCCATCAGTTGAAGAAGGGCCACATGAGAAGATATGAAGAGATTCCTCAATGTGATATCCATTTCACATTCAGTCACTCTACTCTTTTTTGTCTAGCAATCTTTACTTGTTCCCTTAATTTCAATAACTCATTAATCACTAGACAAAAAACACTTGCCCATTTCAATCAGTTGAATGAAAAGGGTCTTTCTAAAGGGTGTGTTGGAGAGGAATCTGTTATTTGAAAGATCAGGAAAAGAGGTTTCTTTGAAAACCAAAATGTACTATCACTAGGGAAGTGAGTTCTCACATTTAAATGTGGCTACCATTCTTCTCACTAGAAAATTTGATTGTTACTCTTTGTTTGATGGGAAAATAATTGGTTTTTGAATTTTTCATAGAAAAACGCGAGTAAAGAAACAAAATTACATTAAAAGAAATTATTCTTTCATTTATGCTACTCTTTCCTATGCTATAAAAATTTTACTTCTTTCCTTTATTCTAATCTTTCCTATGTTGTTGCCTTATGGCATTCCCTTTGCAACATGTGGTGAAATTTCTAGTTAGTCTTATTTTTTAAGATGGTGATTGATAAGCGTCATTTAAAAAAATTATTTAAATGTTCAACATAAAAGAAGTCTATTTGTGACACATTTTGGAGTTTTTTGGGTACATTTTTCAATAGAATTTTCCTCAAAATCCAACAAAATATTATTGGAATCACAAGTTTGACGTGTGAACCCTTTCCAATAAGAGTTCCACAAAGAGTATTTTAGAGACTTAAATTCATTTATACATTTACAATTACATTTTAAACAATTTAAACAAAAAATACTATCTAATATTTTCTTATCATTAATTTTTTAAAAATAATTGAAAAAAAAATCAATAACAACCTTTATATATGGTATTTTACTTAATCAATTAAATTACATTAACTAATTTTTAAATTTTTGTATTTAAAATAATGCAGTATTTATATTAATAAAATATTAATTAATAATTTTTAACAAAAATTACTCGACCAACAAATTAATTTAATATTATGAGATATTGATTATAAATATATCATCACAGAAAAGATGATATATTAAATAATACTGCAATAATGTCATGATAATAGCTTTAACTTATAATAATTATAACACTCAAGATAGATATATAGTGTGTAATTCGAGTTAATAAAATATTATATATTAAAAATATATTAAATGATATATTTTTTGAAATAAATATTTAAATATATAATACATTTATTTTATTTAATTTAAATATAATTAATATCTCATCAAATAATATATTAATTAATAAAGGGTTAATGTCCAAAAATCAATATTATAATATATATAATTTAATGTTGAAACATTTCATACATATTGAAACATGATATTTTCTGGCATATATATAAAATATATATTTTAAATTTTTATTTAATAATAAATATTTCAAACATTTTATACGATATGGTTTAAGGATTTATTTAAATATATTAAATAAGATATTATAGACAACCCAAAATAAGGCTTATAAAATTTCATGTTAGGTGTGGATATTTTATATTGGTCAAATTGGTAGAACGCTTAAAGCTTGACCAGGAAAAAACATATTTGCCAATGATCATTTGGATTCATTGGCGGAACTTTAGGTTTATTAAATTTCATGCTCTCGTGAATATTTTTATATTGGCCACATTGGCAGATCCATTAAAGTGTGGCTGAAAATACACAACCAATAAGTATCATTTTCAAAATAAGTCTTTGTTGAACATGCTTATAAATCCAACCACCTCATATTCTTTGTCCAACCTAAAATCCTCCCCTCTTGCTCCCTTCCATTCCACCGAGATCATCCACTTAGCCCTCTAAATCTGGATAACTTTAACCGTAATGGTGGATACAAGTTGAGCCATTCTTGGAAGCTTCTCATTCAAATGCTTACATCCACTAATCCCTCTAAATCTTGATAACTTTAATCATAAAGATGGATACAAGTTAAGCCATTCTTGAAAGCTTCTCATTCAAATGCTTAATCTTTAATCTTTAACCAAAAATCCACCCCCCTTATTAATTTCTCAATTCAATTTCCTCTTTCCCTCACTCCAAAAATTTATTTCATGCCATTTTAAAAAAACCCGAAGAAATTGAACTCCTCTTCTATGTACTTTGTGCTTGCAAGGATTGTCATTGTTATGTGACATTGATCTTAGTGTAACTTTCTTCTTACATTTTTTTAGAAGATATATAAAAACTCAAATTTTGATTGTATTTCGTTGTCATGATATTTGCCTTGATTATTGTCTTCCACATTCCCCTACTCTTCCCTTTGCAGGAAATTGCTAGTTATACCCATTTTCTCTTTTCCAATAGATTTTTATATTATGACCATCTTGCTATTGAAAATGAATTTTGAATTATATTTGATCTACTTTGCATACAGCAGGGTTTTGTTCGAATCACAATTTCTTAAGACTTTTTTATAATTTGAGCATTAAGTTTTATGCTACCTTTTAGATTTTTTGACCCAAATCTGGTGAATTTTTTTCTGCTAAATTTTATTTTTGTTGTTTAAAATTGTTTTTTTAGTGTATATATAGATTTAACACTCTCAAAAACTTTAGGATGCTAAAATTGAACATAGTTTTTAACTCAAATTTGTAATTCCAATAAATTCTTACTATATTTAAAAAAAAATAAACACAAAAATACAGGGAAAACCTTAAAAAATAGACTATAACTTAAATTTCTTCATTAACATTTGATCCAATTCTATTAAAAATTTCAAAACACATAATATTTAAACAACCTTTAAAAAGTATATATGATATCAACTTGCAAACTTCATTGGCAATGGAAACAGTCTCCGGTCGTTCTGGGCTGCCAAAAAAATGTAGAAAATAAGCTATAGAGCCTAGATGCAAGTCTCTTTAATAATATCAAATATATACACCATTATATTAAAATGCATGTGGCTACCTCCTCCGACGTAATTTGAGCGGGATCACCAAAAGACCATGTGTTTAGGCGATTTCTAGCTTTAGCAGCCTGCAAATTAATTAGTGCATGATCACTATCAATATTCATGAACACACCACAATAATAGTTTGCGCTCTCCTATTCAAAAGTTTGTCTTTACCTCTCCCTCCCAATCACAGTAATATGTAATATAAGTGAGCGTAAGAGTCTGCACTGTTGTTCCGCAAATCATTCCTGTCCATATTCCCTGCAAAGTAAATCTGTTGTGTCATTTTTCATGATTGTTTTATGCACCGAGTAGAAGCTATTATTTTTCGTTGACTTTACATACAAATGGTCCTTCATCCAAAATCGCCACAGGCACCCGAATAAATTTGTGGACTCACATGGAGACTTAATTTGAATACCCAACCAAGCAACACGCCTAACGGGACTCCAATGACGTAGTAACATCCTATGTTGATCCACGCAACATAAACTTGCCATCCACAGCCAATGGCCGAACCTGAAATCATTGCAAACAAGACCTACACATTTAACTATCACTATAAGCAAAAAATTTCAAATATGTATTAATCTCATATATAGGGAAATTGTATCAGATCATCTTCATACCGTGTTACAGGTTTTTGTTAAGGATTAGTTTGACTTGTTATCGAGTTACATGTTTTCTTTATAATGGTTTTGCCAGTGGGTAATCTAAGTTTCTAACTCGTGTTGAACTTATTTGAAGGAAAAAATAGTTGTAGGCTCAAATAAAAGTTATATATTTATGGAATTTTGAATCTAACTTAACTAAATAACTATGTCTCACATATAATCTTTGTCGTATAGTGTCTACTTTTCATAAACAAATTGAAATCTTAGTTAAATATATTATATATGTATAAACAAATTGAAATCTTAGTTAACTATACTATATATAACTATAAATATAAATATATTGATTCAAAAGTATAGAGTATTTAGTCTATATTAGTAGGACATTTCTTTAAATCTCTTCTCTATTTTATAAACTCTATATTTCTCTAATAATCAATTAGAAATTATTACTATCAACCCATATCTACTAATTGTTCTATTTTAATAAAACCAACCCACCCAGTTACCAATTTCTTTACTTTAAAAAAAACAAGTATACTAAGTTCCTTATATATCCGATCTAATCTTCTCATATGATATTCAAATGGAGTTTCATTTTAGAGTTTTTCCAAACTCTTCCCATATGATGTTCAGATGGCGTTTGATTTTCAGAAAAACACTAGTATTTTCCAAAATCTTTATCAATGTGCGGAGTTCTTAATATATCTGCCCTAAGCTTATCATATGGTGTTTATACGGAGATAACTATAATGAGTTCTTCATATATCTGACCTCGGCTTCTCATATGGTGTTCACATGCAGTTATCTATACTGAATTCTTTATATCTTTGGCCTAGGTTCTCATATAGTGGTCATATGGAGTATAATTTTCGTAAAAGTACAACATCGTTTTCCAAAATCTTTAACAATATTCTTATATCTGCCATAGGCTTCTCATATGGTATTTATATTGAGTTAACTATCTCGAATTCTTCATATATTTGACTTAGGCTTCTCATAGGGTGTTCGTATGGAGTTTAATTTTCAGAAAGTACAAAACTGTTTTCGAAACTCTTTAATAATAAAATCTTTAACAATATTCTTATATCTGCCATAGGCTTCTCAAATGGTATTTATATTGAGTTAACTATCTCGAATTCTTCATATATTTGACTTAGGCTTCTCATATGGTGTTCGTATGGAGTTTAATTTTCAGAAAGTACAAAACTGTTTTCGAAACTCTTTAATAATGTGAGGAGTTCTTAGTATGTTTTTCATAGACTTCTCATATTGTGTTCATATGAAGTGTGTTTTTCATATGTTTAACTTAGGATTTCTATATAAAGTTTAATTTTCAACAAAGTACAAGATTGTTTTCCAAACTCTTTAATTCTTAGTATATCTGCCCTAAGCTCTCTAGGATGTTCATCTGGAGTTTAATTTTACTTCTCATTTATTGTTCATATGCATTTTAATTTTAAGCTCTCTAGGATGTTCATCTGGAGTTTAATTTTCCTTCTCATTTATTGTTCATATGCATTTTAATTTCAAACTCCAAACTTTTCGTATATCTGACCTAGGCTTACCATATAGTGTTCATATAAACTTTAAATTAAACTCCAAACTCTTCATATATGTGGCCAAAGCTTATCATATAATGTTCATATAGAGGTTAATTTTCAAAAAAGTACATACTACTTTCCAAACTTGGTGAGCATAAGAGTTTTTTCCCAAAGCATTCGGAAAAAATTTAAAACATTACAACATTCTAACAAACAGCCAGCGGTTTTCATTTTGATCCATTGATCTAGGTGTACCATTCGCAAAGCATCCAGACAAAAGTTTAGAACATTACAACATTGTAATGTAACAAACTATATATTCTCAAGTAACCCCCAGCTTTTTTCATTCTGATCAATTGATCTGGGAGTACGACATATAGTATCATCCTATATAAGTCTATTTGGATAGGGTGACGTTCACAACTCTGAATGAAACAATTTCACTTTTGGTGAGAAGATTGCAAGCCAAGGTCAGGGTGGGTTATTAAAGGGTTATTAAAAACCGCTTGTGAATTAAGTGAAAAAATTGTATGATTATATATTAATGATTTTATATAATTTTAGAATTGAGGTTTTTGTGATTTATAATATGTTTGATAAATAATT
>APFE030019553.1:210018-222360 GCA_000404065.3 Pinus taeda
TTAATTGAATACATATATCAACTAAATCCAAAAAATACAACATTTTATCATGATAATTACTCCAATTAAATTATATTAGTTCAAGTTATCAGGATCTTTGTTAAGCCGAAGTTTTTTGGGAAATACTTGCACTCCAAAAGTATTAACTGCTTTACCTGAAAGTACGGGCTGAACACTGTTGAGGAGGATCGCAAATGCCAGCAAAATAGCCAATCTACAAACCGCATCTCTGATGATTGCATTGTTGGTAAAAGCCAGAGCGAATTCCTGTTGAAACACGAGAATGAGAAACATAAAGACAACACCTATAGCCGTTGAAGTTGCCGCAGAAACAATGACTGCAAATTTCGCTGCTTTTCCATTTCCGGTTCCTAGCTCATTGGCAACCCTCACGCTGCATTAACACGTTACAAATTAATAAATCAGAGAACAACCCTCGCAAATTCTCTATTCGGAGGAATTCGATGCACTATGCTAAACACACCTGGTTGCAGCAAAAAAACCAAGTGGTATCATCTGCTCCCAACTGCTCACATTCATGCTGTAAGAAATGAGAAAAAAACTCAAGATGTTAAAATATGAATAAGAGAATTATGCATTATTCTCATCCAAAACAGTTGTTACCATGACGTTTACCAGATAGAAAGGGAATCGACTGCAACTTCTGGATCTTGTAAATAACCTGTCAAGAGGACTAGTACTCTGTAATACCAAAATTCTAAACTGTTTGAGTAGAAACAAAAATGTCAGAACTCCTCGGTCTTGAATATATAATTAAAGCATTGAAAACCAGAATTATATTTACTTCTCACACACACAAAATGAAGCAACTATTTAATTCCAAAATATTTTCAAAACCAAAAATCAACATAAAAATGATTTTTGCAAAATCAAGGTGTATAACTTACCAAATCATGACACCAGATACTACAGATAATTTAACATAAGGCCACAAGTCGTCGAATGCATGTATTGAGAGCCCAGTCCATGTCTGGGGACAACCTCCACACACAATATAAATAAACTGGGCAGTTGCAGGCACCCAGCCAGATAAATTGAGTGTCATCGCTGCTCCGATAAGTCCCATATCAAATCTAATGATGAAGAGCCAGCTTAAAAAAATATGGATCGCGAAAGCGACTGCAGCGATCCAAGCAGTAATCATGTTTTTCAACTGCGACTGTAGGTATCTCTGAAACGTGAACAGGAATACAAATGCAAAGTGTTGGGGAATGAGCCAGATTGAAGCAGCTCCTGATAATTCAGCAATATCATCTGACTGACCGATCAGCTTCAGAATGGGAGTGGCGAATATATAGGTTGGCACAAGCAGAACTGCAACAGCAAAGACCACGATGCAAGAGCGCTGCATATATACTCCCATCATGTGGTATTGCTTAGCTCCAAAAGCTTGGCCGCACAGAGTTTCCAAGGCACTGCCCATACCTAGCTGTCATGTCAAAATACATGAATAACTACACCAGTGATAATGTACATGAAACCTGTCCTTGGGCCGGTAAGAGAACCTGAAAGGTATTTCCACCGCTAATAAATTATACCTAACCTAATATGCAACCTACAGAACTTCGCAAAGAAATGCTAACAAGAATTCTATACAAGTTATTGGAAAAAAAAGGTTTCTCGATACTTACAAGGAACCCAAAATTGAAACCCACGACCACAGTTAGGGCAATGGAGATGGCAGCGAGTTCCAATTCCCCCAAGTGCCCGACGAATGCGAGAGTAATAACATTCATCCCATACATGCTAATGCGAGTGAATATGGCAGGGCCTGCAATCCTCCATAGCTTCTTTGATTCCACCAAAACCCTTCTTTTTGCATCGCTTGGGCATGTGAATGACCATTTCTGGTCGTCATGTGTATTCCTCTCGTCTAGAAATGGATGTTGCAAGGGGTTTCCTGATCCCATGTTTGGATTTTCAGTATGCCACCAGGTAATGGAAGAGTAGAAAACACCAGAGATTTATCTTATCTGATGCACTATGTACAACTACCATGCAACATAAAGGTACAGATGACATTGGAGGTATCAATTGAGCCGGCCAATCATTATCGGGAGTAGCTCAGCCGCGGGTTTGCTGGTAGGTGTTGAGTGTGATTTGCTAGGTATTGAGCGCTTGCTTCTGGGTCTATAACTTTCACGTTAAAAAGAGAAAATCTAAAACAATTAAGACTCTGAACCAGTCCAAATTCAATTTAAACCAGTCAAATGGTACAAACTCCGGTTCAGACAAATGGTACAAAATATATTTTCAAAAGATACGCCTAATAAATGCAGGAGGTATTTTTGGTTTTTTTTAATGCGTAGTCATGGAGATCCCGTACGTATTGGTTTTAACAAGGAATATGTAGTTATCAACGATCGTAAATATCTCTGACATCCGCTGTACATGTTTAAAGCCATGGTTGATAATTGATTTCAATTTTGTATGGCAAATATTGAACACGACAAATGACAAATATTAAACGCGATGCACAATGCACTTAACTGTCTTTTTATTCTGTTTTTTAAATATACCGTTGTTTAAAAGTCCTTCAAATTTGGACAATGAAACTATGGAAATTTCAGCATAAATTTAAACGCTCTTATTATCAAAATTTTGTTTAGAAGAGTTTTTCAACTAAAAAATCTTCTAAATAATATTATGGATTATAGAAGTCTAAATTCTTTATCAATTTTTTTTTTTAAAAAAATTGAGGAAAAATCTCTTTGAACAAGCCTTTAAATATCATATCATTTTCATTCACAAAAAATTGAAAATAATAACATAACAAATAATATAAGTCTTGCGATTTTATTGGAATTTAAGAATTTTTTTTTTAAATTTTAATCTTTGTTATTTAAAATAAACTTTTGTAATCAACAAGCTAAGGCATATGAATTGTGGTTACTGCCTTTTGAAATGTGAAAAGTTCACAACTTCAATTTTTTATTCTAACAAATCCCTATCCAAAAAATTATACGATAAAAAAAACCAGAAATCTTGTAAAAGTATAACACAGAATATGACATAACAATATAGCCCCATAAACAATAACTATATTAATTTAATTAAATTAATCACCATATGAAAAGAACTATCCTATATGCAATAATTTAATGACAATATAACAATAACTCTCATGCAATAAGTTAATAATTATGCTCTTGACTTTTCTTTCTTTCACTTCGATAAAAATAATAAGAAATTAAAGAAATATAGAAGATCAACAACCAAATCATTAACTCGGTAACTCATAATTATGGTTAATTTTTAATATTGGTTAGTTTTTAATCATTATTTCAAATCTTTTTATTTTCCTTTTAAATGAAAATAATTATAAATATTTTAACAAAAAAAAATGATAGAATGTTTATTTAATATTGATTAGTTTTATTTTTTTTTATTTTCTTCCAAATTAAAAAACATTAGTTCTAAATCATTATTTTTATTTCTTTATGTTCTTTAAATTGAAACATAATGTTTAATCTTATTTCAATTTTTTATTTTCTTTAAAATGAAATAATTATAATAGGTAATAGATATATAAAATGATAAGAATTTGTGAATGGTTTTGTTTGGAAATAGAAAACTATTTTGATGTAATTTTTGGAAATAGAAAATTATTTTCAAATAAATTTTTAATTTAGATTATGAATTAGATTGCAATATTTTATTTTCATAGTCTAATTGTTGTGTTATATTTTAGATTTTTTTTAGAATTTTAAACAATCTAATTACTTCAAAAAAAATATTAAATCATTGAATTTATGTAACATATTTTTCAATTTTTTTATTTTCTTTATTGTTGTTCATTACCCATGTCACTAGCATTTTTACAATGTAATGTTACATATATCTATATTGACCTGGATTCTTATCAAGGGTAGATAAAATTATATTTTCCCATGTGGTATTTGGTGTGAAATAAATGATTGGTGTCTTGACTTTGAATCAATAAATTTGATCACTCATATGTATATGTTCATAAGCCCTTGGTTGTCTCAAGTGCAAGATATATTGTCATAATGTATATTTACGATGTAAGGTGTTCCCCTCTCCTAAATGTCACCTTGCACCACTATCCATCATGAGATTTGTTGTCAGACGATTAAACCATCCTCTACCATTGGATGATGCCATAACCTCTCATGTGCAGATGATGCCATAGCTATAACCCCTCATATGCGGATGATGCCATAACCGTTTCAAGTGTCTGGCCAGATGAAGCGATAACCGTCTCACACATAATTACCCCTCTCATACTCAAACTCCATAGTGTACATAGCCTTCTCTTTTATTCGGTTTGACATAGATATATGACAGTAATCATAGAGACTTAGTACCAGAGGCCACTCTCTCATTAAATTTTTTGCAACGGAAAGTTCAGTTCTATAATGGAAATGAGTAGCATACATTATCTGGGAAATGCAGTGGGAGATCCAAAAAAAAAACTATTGAGAACGAGAAAGAGATTTCTACAAAAGAAGATTCTGATGACGAGTTCGAGCAAGTTGCTCTCACTGTGCTTACAACTAACCATTCAAGCATTTCCATCCTAACTTTCAGGATGTGGGTTTTTAGAATTATTTCTTGAGTTCTACTCTGTTAGCCTCACTCTCTTAAAAATCAATAATAAATCCAATTATTAAATTAAATAAATAAAATCATGAGAATTCCTCAAACCAAAGATTCTAGTTTGGATGAGAGATTCTCTCTAACTAGCTCTCTTAAATTAGTTTGTAAGTTGAGAAATTGTCTCAACCAAGTGAGTCTAAGATAGACGCACTATCTTAAATCCACTTCTTCATGTATTTAAATGTATTATTAAAATATTTGAATAAAAGTGAATTACATGAGGATGAGAGACCACATGATGACTCTCTTCTTTTTTTGCAAGTTTAGTTTTTGTGTGTTAATTTGCTGTGCGTATGGTTATATGACTTTGTGATTCTTCTTCATGTGGTATAGGAGCCAGCAAGGTTCAGATCTGTTTATTTGCTTATTGCTTGAGGAGTGGTCAAGACCCGCCATCATTGGGCAATTGCATGAGAGCTGCATATTGTTCTCCCTATTGTACTCTGTCCAACCTCAGAATCGAGGACGCTTGTTGTAATCATAGACAGGTGCGTCTACAGCTTGTCCTTATGCTTCTGGTTGGAATGTAGCTACTATACCGACAGGTTGTTGCTAGTAGCCATCTCCAACAACCACCACAAGCTTATCGTAACCTGTAGAAATATTCGTTGTTGCAGGTTGTTGGAATCTTGTGGCAGCAGGCTACCACTGATAAGGCTGAGCATTAGATTGCATCTAATAGCCAGAAATGGGTGCTGTAGGATTTTGTTGATAAGTTGTTGCTAACATTGTATGTGAAGGAGCGTTGGGCAACACAAGACCAGAGGCAAAACATCTGGACTGGACTGTGGTGATCAGTCTCGGAGCCCTTTCTCATTTGTGGCTCCTAGAGATCTTGTGTTTTCCACACAGACATCGGTGGTGTGCCCCAAGTTGACATTTGATTGGATCTATCACAAGAGCAACCGATCTTGTGTGAGCAACAATTTTGTTTTCTTGCCTACGTGAAAAATGTTGGACAAATTTCCAGAGTCAAGGTGGCTGTCTTGATTATACGAGCGGCGATCAATTTCCTAACGATCCCATGAACAAAGCCCAGCAACCGGGGAAGAACATTTATCAGGAGCTTGGTTGAAGTATTTAGGCTTCCGAGGATGATACTTATCGTGCCACCAATAAACCTACGATTCAAGATTTACTTCAGCACCAGAACCCAATACTGCATCTCCTTCTTCAATCGCTCCCATTGCCTTCATATTGGGTGTCCTCTCATGATTTGTCAGCTCAGTGCTATCATCAACAGTGTTGGTCCCTGTGGTAGCTTCCTGTAATTGTCGTTGTTGCTCTTCTAATACAACAGCCCATTATCTTTCTAATTTAGCCTTGTCAACTTCTAGATCTAGATCTTCTTCTCCTTCAGAAGCATGCAACAACTCTGGTGAAAATGATCCAGGTTCTTCTTCTATCTCAATTGCACTCTTCTCAGTTGTGGGAGCATGTGATGCCCTTGACGAACTAAAGATTCACATATTCAGAAAGGGTGTCAGGTTGACAATTGTCTCGATTGCATTTGTAACCCTCCGTCTCTCAAACTCGAAATCCATTTTAGTTATTGGTTGAGCTACAGGCTCTCGGGATACTCTTGCTAACTCCCTGAAATAAGGATCGACCAAAGCCTCTTTTGTAGTAGGACGATCCTTTGAATCAAATGCAAGCAATCTTTCCAAAAGTTTCAGTGCTAAATGATCTGCACTCAGAAATTTTTGTGTAAAAGTTATAGGTTGTTTCTTGCGCATGCTATTCAAGTATCTTCTAGCTTTTTCATTATAAACCCTTGCAATTGTTTTTGGGGAAGGTGCGTGAAGAAGATCCAACATCAAATCTAGTTGATGAACAACATTTTTTTGCTTGGGAAAAGCAGCTTTTCAGTCAAGACTTCAACAAGTATGCAACCAATACGCCAAATATCAATGGCAGGAGTATAATTTGAAAAAAGGTACCACGTAACTCAGGAGCCTCGTACCATCGTGTAGCAACATAATCAGTCCAACATGCACGATTTCATAGTTCGTTGTTTTATGGAGTTAAAGAAATGCCTGAATTGTATTTCCTATGCTTGCACCAATAGCTGTTGCCAGTTGTGTTGGCTCTTGAATAGTTTTACAACAATCAACTGAATCACTGACATGACGATCTAGAAATTTCTAGGTGTTCCTAAATTCTAGTGAGTAATCGGTTGGAATGTAAATTTATATGGTTGTATAAATTCCTCCTAGAAGGGTACGCTTGGCATACCAGTCAAGATCTTTTGAGCGGTCACCACTAGCATGCTAAATTTCATCCATTAAAATATGCCTTTGCTTAAAGCTTGTTTACCCCTTGAAATGGACCCTAACTCCACTTATGTGATGTACGGCAATTCCCATGCCAAAAGACGATACTTTGATTTTCTTCCAAAGGGGACTTGAAAACTAGGAGAGTATACATGGAATGACTCTAGATATGACAACA
The DNA here is from genome assembly GCA_000404065.3 of Pinus taeda. Taxonomy (NCBI): domain Eukaryota; kingdom Viridiplantae; phylum Streptophyta; class Pinopsida; order Pinales; family Pinaceae; genus Pinus; species Pinus taeda. The sequence goes on from APFE030019553.1 coordinate 217,111, forward strand.
TGTAAGGTCAAAGAAAGCTCTGAAATTTAGATGTAAGCCAAAATTTGGAGGGTGTTGTAGTAGCGATAAAACTTGGCCACACACTAGCTTCTTAGGAAGTATTGATCCATCATGCAGATCACTTTTTCTTTCCCACCTACCCTAATTATAGATATAGTTCCCTTCATTCTTTTCTCAGTTGAACACATTCCGAAGGCCTACCATATCACAATTGTTTTGATTCAGGAGAAGGGTAATATAGTTCACATTTAGATTCTTAGTTTTCATCTCCGGTGTTTCTCCACTGCCAGCCAACCTAGAAAGTACCCTAATAGAGTCACTATAAGAACAAAAGCATTTATTCACTACCAACTAAAATCTTAATGAAAATCTTAATTTTTCATTAATATTTTCCCCTTGTCCTTCTCTACTTGATTGGATCAGTGTGGAAAACATCGAAACACAAAGAATTGAGCATAGGAATGAGGTTCCTAGAATGGATACGGGTATCATGGTTTTACAAAAAGCTCTCCTTACGCAAGGATCATATTTTCCATTAAAACATCATCGACCAAAAGGTATGAACTAAGGTGAAGAATAAGGATTGAAGGTTAGTCAAATGTTGTAGTGTCACAAGGTCCTTTTAAAATTTAACACATGCATGGAACCAAACACATACTTACACACAAGGCTTATTCACAAGAATGAGAAGAAAACGGAAAAGAGTGAACATGTCAGACAAACAAAAAATACCATATACATAGGGTATCGCACAACCCTAGACTATTATTGAAAATATTATTTCAAGTCTTGGTCATTGACAAGAAGAGAGTCCATATTCCCATCCAAATATTGAATACGATAAGTGTGGTGACCAAGTTTGTCATGAAAAACAAATGGTTTGATCCATAGGGACTGGAACTTAGTTTGTTTACCCTTCTCTTTGTGGGCTTTGTCCCACTTCAATACCATATCTCCCACACTGCATTCATTCTTCCTCGTAGACTTCTTGTCAAACCATCTCTTGATATGGTTTTGATGAAGAGAAAACTTTTATTTTTCTTTTCTCCTTTCCTCCTATAGTTTCTAAAGAGTGTTTATCCTACTCTGAACCAAAAGACAATATTTACACTATGACTCTTGAGAATGTTGAAGGGTTGGGAGATAGATGTTCGTAGGTAGGATGGATTCTTTTCCATATAACAAAAAGTAAGGAGAGGTATTTAGAGAAGGTTTAGGTCTGACACAGTCAACCCATAGAGAATACACCAAAGCTTTGTGCCAGTTCCAATGTTTAGAGTAGACAATATTTTTAATGATATGGATATGGTTTGTATTAGTTAACTCAACAAGACCATTACCCTATGGATAATAGTTAGTAGAATGTTTCAATAAAACACCATTTTTAAATGAAAATTCATAAAGTTTAAGCAATTAGAAATAAGTTGCATTATAAAAAACAAGTGATGTTAGAACACCAAACATGGTGATAATGTTCTGCTTGAGGAAACTAATCACTTCCTGATGATTCACGTGTTTTATAGCAACCTCTTTTGTCCATTGCATGAACTAATTAGTAGAAATGATAATGTAGTGGTGTTGCTTTGATGAGTGTGGAAAAAAATCACCAATAACTATTAAACACACACAAATAATAGACATGTATCAAAGGTAACATATGAATTTCATTTACTATACAAATGATATACATTTATAACACATTCTAATGACCCTTGGTTTCCATATTCCAAGTGGTTTCTTGGATTCCATTGACTATTCACATTCCACACTAGCCCTTAGTGGATTAGGTGTTCAACATTCCCCCCCTTAATCTGAAGGGGTATATATGAGTCCAAGAAGAGAGCTATAATACAAAATACAATAGTGCATGACAAAAATATGTTGAATGTGCTCTTTGAAATGATAGTATATGGTGGGAGAACTCAAGGTCTCAACCAGTGGTGGTTTAAGGATGATGACCAACAGAAAAATGCTTAGTGTAGTTCCTGGAAGTCTTCCAAATCTAGAAATAAGTTGAAGTTTTCTGCTAGAAGAAGTGCTCCCTATTTGTTTGAAAAGGGAGACAATTGGGGTCTCAACCTAGAATTCTTAGTGTTGTTCCCGAAACTCTTCCAAATATATCAAGAAGTTGAAGTATTCTGCTAGATGAAGTGCTCCTTAATTCTTTAAAGAGGGAGACCATCAACATGGAAAAGGGAGGTATTCAACCTATAGTGGTTTAAGGAAGGCCGCCAACTAAAGGCATCCTTAGGGGCTTCTATATCTTTGGCTACAACTTTTAATCTAGGTATGGTTGTCTTTGGATGTAGGCTCAAGCAGTAGGTTCAGGTTTTGGCTCAGGTTTGCTCGATTTACCTTTGAAACTTGTAGATGACCATCAATTCCCCCCATTAGATACAATGTGAGAAGATGGAGAAAACTTAACTGCAAGACTTTTTAGTAATCTAGAAGAAATTCTAAAATATGGCCGAAATATCTTCTTAGTTGTTTAAGCTCATTACCAAGAAGTGATCCATCCAAGGTGAATCTTTGTTCTTGCAAGAGGTTTGTTTCTGAATAATTTGTTTGAAGAATGAGTGTGTTGACCATAATTATTGCACAAGTGAATACCAAAATAGTGATTGTTCACATGGCCAACTCAATTACAATGTTGGCATTTCACAATTTTTTGTGAATATGGAGGAGGAGCAGAGACAGGTGAAGAACTATCCTGAAGAAATCTAACACTTTGAAATTTGATGGGCTTTGAGTAGTCTGTAGTATGAAAGGACGTCTCCTTATCATATCCAAGACATGTTTTGTGTTTGTTGCTAACAAGCTCTTCCCAAGATCTGATGATGGGATTGGGAAGTGTAGGATGAATTTTGAATCTGCATGTAAATCTGCTCTTGAGATGGGATCATTGATCTAATCAAGTTTTAGCTATTGATGGGAGTCATCTTTAGGCTAAAAAAGAGGACTTTTTATGAACAAGATGTCTTTTTCTCTTTAAATCATCTTATTGTAGTTGTGATTCAAGCTACAAAAATTCAATCTTTTCTTGTGGATTTTATAGATAGGTTCTAATGCTAAAGAGAGTACCCTTGCCAATTTTGATTGTATCATGAAAAATTGAGTGTACTAAAGTATTTAACAACTCTAATAACTTAGTAATTCTGGTCATTTTTTTCAACAACTCAACTTTAACAAGTGAAAGGTTTCGACAATGGAAATTTTGTGACTCTGTTGAGAATGGACAATGTTCTTCAGAATAAGAAATTTACACCTAGCCAAAATTCAAGCACTATAAAGTTCAAAACTACTAAGATTCATAACTATAGAAGTAATTTGGTAATAATTTATTTACCATAGCCAATGCACTATAGAAAATGATTGAATAATTCATAAATAATTTTTGTAAATCCACACTTTCTCCAAAAAATACAAAACCATTCAAGATTCTTTGTTCATATAGAAACAACACTATAATATGTTTTATTCAACACTCTAGAGGAAACAATATTCCTATGCTAATATCAATAAAATTTATAGGATTTTGATCGTTTCTCATGAACACACTACAAGAGAAAAGGTCATTGGTGAGGGTCATGCCTATGATGGACCTTTAAGGATGTCACCAATGTCGCATATGGTGACGGTCTTTAAAAAACCGTTGTTGTAAGTGTATATACTGATGGTCCTTTAAGGTTTGTCACCAAAGCCATTTTTAATCACACTTTTTGTGAGGGTCGTTAAAGGTTTGCCACTAATTCTCTCTTTGGTGATGGTTTTGGTGAGGGTCATTAAAGGCCCATGACTAATCCTCTCTTTGGTGACACTTCTAGTGACGATCTTTTATTGACCATCACCAATGATCTTTTTGGTTACTTTTGGTGACGGTCAATAAATGTTCGTCATCATTGATCATTCCAATGAGTTTTTGATGATGCTTCACCCTGTGACGGACCTTTAAGGTCCATCACCAATGTCGCATATGGTGACGGTCTTTAAAAAATCATTGTTATAAGTGTATATAGTGATGGTCCTTTAAGGTTTGTCACCAAAGCCATTTTCAATGACACTTTTGGTGAGGGTCGTTAATGGTCTGTCACTAATTCTCTCTCTGGTGACACTTTTGGTGAGGGTCGTTAAAGGCCCTTCACTAATTCTCTCTTTGGTGACACTTCTAGTAACAATCTTTTATTGACCCTCACCAATGCTCTTTTTTGTTACTTTTAGTAACAGTCAAAAATGGTTCATCATCATTCATCATTCCAATGAGCTTTTGATGATGCTATGTACCTGTTACTATTTTTTGTCAAAATATAACGATTTAAGACCATTGTTGTGGAGTCTTTTTCATTATGTGTCCAAGGTCATAGTGGTTATAATAGTCATTCAATTTGTTAAGAAGTAATTAGTGTGTATCATTTCCCTCAAGTCATAAGAATATAGTCTTCCTCTGAGTCAACACATGATTCTCTATTAGGTTTATTATCTAGCAAATTTTCTTTAAATAAAGTTCCACTAGTGTGTGTAGGAACTATATTATTTAATACATAATCAAGCTCTATCAATTCTATTAATGAGAGAGACATAGCACTCCTCAACACTCATGGCACACCTTAACATGCTTTGGAATAGTACACTAACATTCCTTGGCACCTCACATGTGTTGGGACACATTTGTACCTAGAACATCTTTCCATGAGTAGGATGCCCAAGCACATGTTGACATGTCATAGCATAGAATAGCACTCCCCTATCATGTGTTGGCATTCCTTGTAGTCCCTAGCATGCCTTGGAAATCCTTGGCATAATATTGCATTGACAAACATTAGCACTTGGCACACATTGGCACTTGGCATGTATTGGAACATATTATTAGTGTGCCTAGCATGCCCCTTTTGAAAAGATAAAGTCCCAACTTATTGACCCTCTTATGTGTTCATTTCCTTGCATTTTAGCTTGTTTATTCCTTTTGTTTCCTTGAAACCCCTTGATGCATATTGGCATACTCTGGCACCCTACACATCCTAGCATGTCTTAGCGCCTGGCATGCCTTGGCACTATTTGGCACATGTTAGCACACCTCGAAACTACCTAGCACACTCTAGAAGTTCTTGACATTCCCTGATATTCCTTTGCATGCCTTACCCTGCTTAGAATACCTTGTCACTCCTTCCTTGGCATGACAGCTAGCACTTATTGACACTCCTCGACACACCCTCATATTCATTCACTTCCATGCATTTTTACCTAGTGCTCCCA